>JAQGBT010001391.1:0-32632 GCA_034698585.1 Disparrhopalites patrizii | reverse complement strand
TTCTTTCTCTATTTTATCTTTTATCTCTCTATTTTCTTGATTCTTTCTCTATTTTATCTTTTATCTCTCTATTTTCTTGATTCTTTCTCTATTTTATCTTTTATCTCTCTATTTTCTCAGTTCTTTCTCTTTTTTATCTTTGATCTCTCTATTTTCTTGGGTCTTTCTCTTTTTTATCTTTCATCTCTCTATTTTGCTGGTTCTTTCTCTTTTTTATCTTTTATCTCTCTATTGTTGTGGCCTTTTCTCTTTTATCTCTCTATTGTTGTGGCTTTTTCTATTTTTTATCTCTATTTTCTTGGCTTTTTCTCTTTTTGATCTCTCTGGTTTTTTGACTTTTTCTCTTTTTTATCTGTACCTGTTCTTGGACTTTTGTAGTTTTTATCTATCTCTTTTCGTAACCTTTTCTCTTTTTTAACTCACTCTAATTTCCTGGCCTTTCCTATTTTTTTATCTCTTTTCCTGACCTTTTCTCATGATTATCTCTCTCGTTTTCTGCAATTTTCTCGTTTTTCTTTTTATCTCTTTCAGACATTTTCTTCTGCTTTCTCTCCCGTTCACTTTCTATCTCCCTTAACGTTACTCTTGGGTTATTTTAGTCTCGGCTTTTTTCTTGCTTCTTTCTCTCCGTTTCTCACTTTTCTGTCTTGCTCTTTTCCTCTCCGACTCCCTCTTCCGTTTTTAGCTCACAATTTCCGCCTAACTTGGCACAGTCTCGGTTTTTCTTCCGGTTTTTCTCTCCCTTTCTCAATTTGCTTTCTTCATTGTTTCCTCTCCGTCTCTCGCTTTCTGTTTTAGCTCACCATTTTCACCTATTTTACCTTACGATTCACTTTGTTCTGCTCTTCTGTGCTCTTGTCTTTATTATAATGTACTATTTTTCTTGATTTGTTACACGGTTTTGCGTTTCTCTAGTGTCTCGATTACCCCGTGCTTCTTTTCCCACGCCTTTCTCTAACACCGATTTACATTTCTTTGTTATCTCTGTCAGGCTATTTTTGCTTCTCTCTTGTCTTTCCTGTTGTTAGAATTATTTTTTGCTTGCGTCATCCCCATTTGAGACGGATTGCTTTTCTCTCTTCCTTCTTTTTCTCTCTATTTTGTCTTCTACGTTGTCGCTCTCTCCCTCTATTTCGTG
Organism: Disparrhopalites patrizii; assembly: GCA_034698585.1. Taxonomy (NCBI): domain Eukaryota; kingdom Metazoa; phylum Arthropoda; class Collembola; order Symphypleona; family Sminthuridae; genus Disparrhopalites; species Disparrhopalites patrizii. The sequence continues at coordinate 31,494 of JAQGBT010001391.1, read as the reverse complement.
TATCAATCCTTCCCTTTCCCCTTGCAGGCTTTTTTTTATATTGTTGCCATTACACTCGGTCTTGTTCACCTCTTTGTAACGGGATCTGTGTCTCTCTGTCTTTCGTCACAGTATAAAACATGAGAGGGATGAAAAAAAATTACGGGGACACGACCAAAGAGTAAAACAACACCAAATTCCTCTGAGCATTCACGCATGCAAATTTCCTGTGGAGCCCGACAACACTCACAGCATATGCGTCCAAGGCATCCCAGCCGAACGTGAGGACGTGAGAGACGCGTAGAAAATCCTTGAAGCTCCATTTGCGTACATTTGTGCATGCACAACAAGGACTTTTTTTTTGCAACTTTTGTTTGTACGTACACTGCGATGGGCCGTGATCATAAACGCTAATGCATGAGTGCTCATCGCCAATTTTGTTTTGCTTTCTCTCTCTCTCTTTCACTCTCTTCCTATTGAATGCCTTCCATTCATTTTTAATGCTGGAGTTTTCTCATACGATAATCTCCACTTTGTGTATATTCCCGGCTTTTGAGTATTTTTACCTCTTCACAATTTCCTTGTTTGTGTGTTTTTTTATCTCGCTTTCTCTGTGCTTGCTTTCGCCTTTTCACTCGTCTTGCTCTCACTACTTTCTCTTTCTCTCTCATTTGATTTTAAAACTTTCTTCCATTTTGTTGTTTGTTCCATCTCTCTTGCATTTTCACTTATGCTCTCTTTCTCTGCATCTTTATTTGATTTCTCCGTCAATTTTTCTTTTTGATCTCGCTTTCACTTTCTCTCTTTGCTCTCTCTCTGCCACTTTCTTTTTTATTCTGCCGCTTTCTCTCCTTGCTCTCTCTGCTACTTTCTGTTTTTATTGTTTCATTTTCTCTTTTTGTTCACGCTTTCACTTTCTTATTTCGTTTTCCTTTCATCTTCTGTTTTTGCTCGTTCTTTCACTTCCTTATTTAGCTTTCCTTTCACTTCCTCGTTTTGCTCTCTGTCTGTTCTCTCCTTCAGTTTTTTGCTCTCTTTCACTCTCGCGTTTATTTGATTTTTCATTCCCTTTATCTTCCGATCTTTGATTTTTCCTTTCACTTTCTCTTTTACTGTTTATTTTGTTTTTCCTTTCACTATCTCTTTTACTGTTTACTGTCGACTATCGCTAAAACAGCACCCTATAAAGCATCAAATTTCGCTTGTTATAGCGAAACATTGTTATAGAGAACAGACATTTCTATGTTAGAAATTGGCGAAAGTTTTTGAGGAGAGCATTTGTTGCTGCTGCAATAGCGAGAGTACTGTTATAAAGGGGACCGTTATAGAGAGAGTCGACTGTATTTTGTTTATCCTTTCACTTTCTCTTTTACTGTTTATTTTGTTTTTCCGTTCACTTTCTCTTTCACTGTTGATTTTGTTTTTCCTTTCATTTTCTCTTTCACTGTTTATTTTGTTTTTCCTTTCACTTTCTCTTTTACTGTTTATTTTTTTCCTTTTACTTTCTCATTTACTGTCTATTTTGTTTTTACTTTCACTTTCTCTTTTCTTGTTTGTTTTTTATATTTTTTATCCTTTTCACGCTTTATTTTAATTTTGCTTTCATTTTTGTTTTCATTTCACCTTTCATCTCTTTCACTGTTTATTTTTCTTTTATATTCTCTACCTTCTCCTTCATTTACTTTCTTTTTTGTTTTCCCTGTCACTATCTCTCTCGTTCAGTCTTTCATTTTCTTTTTTTGCTGTTTCATTTACATTCTCGTTTTCCTTTCTCTTTCACTTTCCGTTTTTACACTGTCCTCCACTTTTTCTTTTTGCGCGTTTACTCCCTTTCTTTTTCGCTCGTTCTTTCACTTTCTCGTTTGCTCCCTCTTTCACTCTTTCTCTTGCTCTTTTCTATATCTGTTTATCATTCTTCTGGCTCTGGCTTTTACTCTCCTTTCCCGCTCTCTCTCGTTTCCATGCACCCCTCCCATCTCTATTTCCTCTGATTCTCCCTTTCACCCGCCCTTTTTGCGCTCTCTCTGTAAATCTCTCCTTTCGCTCTCTCTTTCAGTCTCCCTCGTATTTCTCCCTTCCTTTTTATTCTGTTTTGTACGTACGTATTATAATCTTATTTGCTTTGTCTTTGGCATTTACGGCAATGTATTACTCTTTTGTCTCTCCTCCTATCCTCGCCTCCTACGCTCCGTTTCCTCCGTCTCACTTGTTTCCTCATAATATGTATATTTCCCCCAAAAATGATCTCCTTTGTTTTTTATAAACATATAATCGTGTGGATTTCTCAATCCTCAATTGTCCCTTTTTTATTCCTCACATCCATTGTTGTATCCCGTCAGCCTTTGTTATACATGAGAGTCTCTCTCCCTCACGAATTAGGCTTTCCCTCATGCTTCCCGCCTTTCTCCATGTAGTTTCTCGGGATTTTCCCCACTCGGCTTTTTTGTATGTAAAATGCGCTTTTACTCATTTTTTCCAAGTGGGATAGATTAAAGATCTTTTTCAGTATTTCCGGGAATCCAACTGCAAATATGGGGACGTGCGTCGGCTTTCCGGGATCTAATTTGTTCAAATACATACGGGCGTCGGGAAAAGAGGAATGTTTTATGCAACTTTCTCCAGAGGTTTTTATTTTCATATTTTGCTCTAAAACTCCATGGCTATCTTCCGCCTTCCTGGAGTTGCACATTCTGGCTTTGTACGGAGCCTTTACGCGGTTAATACAGCATGTATATGCCCGTATTATTTTTTAGTGTATTGCTCTAAAGTGTACTTATTCCTCTTTGTAACCATGACCATGTTCCCCGAGCAAAAATTATATTTTCAGATTTATTTGGAATTAAATTTAATATCATCATTTCCTGTGGGGAGAAAATCCAGTAAATGCTTCCCCAATTCTATCATGAGACAATAGCGAAATTCCGTGGGAAGATTCAAACAGCCGTAAAATTCGCGGTCAAAATATCCCTTAAAGACGGCACATGTATGGGAGTTTTTTTAAGATCAGCAAAAGAAGCGGAAAATGATCTTGAACGGATAAATTATGGGGATATGCCAAATTTTTGAAGGAACATCTGGAGCTTAGAGAAAGTCGGAGAAAGCAAAAATGGAAGAAACGGGAAACATCAGGAAAAAAAGGGCGCCAAAATTTTTAAAAATTAACCGTCTAAGAATTGCAGAAATACAAAATTGCAAAAATACAAAATTGCACAAATACAAAACTGCACAAATACAAAATTGCAAAAATACAAAACTGCTAAAATACAAAACCGCTAAAATACGAAATTGCAAAAATACAAAATTGCAAAAATACAAATATTGTATAAAAGTCCAAGCTAAAAGTGCAAACCGAGAATTTCTAGACTAAAAATATCCAAACAGAGGATATAAATAAGTACTAAAGGGTCCAATCACAAAATTGAGCAACACTGGCACTTCCCACATAAAACGCCGGTAGTTAAAATCGGACCTTCGCGGGAGCAAAATAAATAAAGTTGCTCCAAAGAGAATTTTCACCACAACGATCCCCATTAATATTGGATGCTCCCAGGTCCCAGTAAATATTAAATGATCCTGCCCATTGAAGCAATACGTGCTGAAAGGCCTCATGAAGAGCCCACCTCCCGCCATTCCCTCTCGTCGCCCTCATTAAGTAAAGGAAGGAGGCATTCATAAGTAAAAGAGATACATAAATGTCCTTCCCGGAACAAATCAGGTATGCACACCTTCACGTCTTTGGGTAGGCCGGTGGGAAGGATTCATTTGAGGAGCAACTGGGCCACGGAGGGAAGGGACAACAACTGGAAATAATATGGAGAGACACTCTTCAAAGAGACGGAAGGATGACGGTGGCAGCAAAGAGACAAGAATGCGGGTAATGAGGTGATGGGAAAAGTTTTGGGTAATGAGAATGCGAAATTTACACAGCGCCGGAATTACAAGGAGGCAAAACAGAAGGCACAAGGACACCAAAATGTGGACGCAAGGTGGAAGAAATAATAAATACGTACATCACAACAATGATACAAAACCCGAATTAGAATAAAGAAGATATAACGGACAAAACAAAGGAGTCGAAAACCAGATTTATATGAACAGAAGAAGAGACTTATGTAGAGAAAAACTGTTGAGGGAAGAGACAAATTGCAAGGAGACAAAAATGAATTATAAAAACAATTATATTGAGCCGACAGAATCATGAGGAGACCGAAAAAGTATTATGAAAGAGACAAAGCAAGGGCTACAAACACAGAGAACGCCAAGAAGTAAGAATGATGAATAAACATACACGAATAAACGAATGATGAAATAATAAAGAGAAACGAGTGCCAAAAACATAACGAGACCTGGGATGCAAATATGGAGAGAAAAAACATGTCTGGATCAGATAGAAGGCAAAATGAAAGCTGAAGAGACGAATAGATAAAACTAATGCTAAAGGGGCAAAGAGAAAGTAAAACACTGAAGAGACAAATTTTTAAAAAAAATATGCTAAAGAGACAAACGGAAAGAAAAGAATGTTATAGAGACAAATAGAAGGCAAAGTTGTTAAGGACACGAAAAATAAAGACGAAAGCTACGGAGGCAAACAAAGGAAAGGAGTCTACAGAGCAAATCGAAAGTTAAGGAGAAAAAGAGTGAGAAAAGAAAACTTTGGAGAGAAAAGAAAACTAAAGAGAGAGAAAACAAAACTTAAGGGAGAAAGACAGAAAAAAGAAAGCTAAAGAGAGAAACAAGACAGCTAAAGAGAAAATAAAAGAGAGAAAAAAAAAGCTAAACAGAAAAAGAGAGAGAGAAAAGCTAAAGAGAAAACGAAAGCTAAACAGAAAAAGAGAGAGAAATAAAACTAAAGAGAAAAACAGAGAGAAAAATAAAGCTAAAGAGAAAAAACGAGAGAAAAATAAAGCTAAAGAGAAAAAACGAGACAAAAATAAAGCTGAAGAGAAAAAGAGAGAAAAAAATAAAGCTAAAGAGAAAAACAGAGAGAGGAATAAAGCTAAAGAAAAAAAGAGAGAAAAATAAAGCTAAATAGAAAAAGAGAGAAAACTAAAGCTAAAGAAAAAAAAGAAAGCTAAAAAAATAAAAAGAGAAAAATAAACTAAAAAGAGAAAAAGAGTATAAAAGAAAGCTAAAAAAAAGAAGAAACGTAAAAAAAAGAAAAAAAAGACAGCTAAAAAGAGAAAGAAAGAGAGCTGAAAAGTGAAGAAAAGAAAGCTAAAAATAGAAAAAAGACAGCTAAAAAGAGAAAGAAAGAAAGCTGAAAAGTGAAGAAAAGAAAGCTAAAAATAGAAAAAAAGAAAGCTGAAAAGAGAAAAAAAGAAAGCTAAAAAGAGAAAAAAAGAAAGCTTAAAAGAGAAAAAAAGAAAGCTGAAAAGAGAAAAAAGGAAAGCTAAAACGAGAAAAAAAGAAAGCTGAAAAGAGAGAAAAAGAAAGCAAAAAAGAGAAAAACAGAAAGCTAGAAAGAGAAAAAAAGAAAGCTAAAAAGACAAAAGAAGAAAGCTAAAAAGACAAAAGAAGAAAGCTGAAAAGAGAGAAAAAGAAAGCAAAAAAGAGAAAAACAGAAAGCTAAAAAGACAAAAGAAGAAAGCTAAAAAGACAAAAGAAGAAAGCTGAAAAGAGAAAAAAAGAAAGCTAAAAAGAGAAAGATATAGACGAGAAAGCTAAAGAGAAAGACAGAGACGAGAAAGCTCAAGAGATAAACGGGGAGAAAAAGAATCTAAAGGGACACAGAAACAGGGAAGAGGTAGCTAACAAAACACAAGCAGATGTGTTTAGAGATAAGAACACTAAAGAGAGAAAGCGAGAGAGTAGATATCTAAAGAGACAATGAGAGGAAACGAAGGTGAAGAAAAATAAAATGATACAAAAGAAAGAAACTAAAGCTAAAGAGACGAAGGGAAAGCGATAATTACGCTAAATGAATGATGAAGAGAAAATAACAATAAATATCATTTTAGATAAACATCCAAGATACGAATGAGGTGGATCAGAAAGAGGAAGAAGCTGGAAAGCGAGAAGGAGACTAGTTAAAAGAGAATGTCGGAAGAGAAAGTTAAAAGAGAGGGTCAAGGGAGGAAAAACAGAGGAGATTTCCAGAAACACATCTTCCAGTGTTCCTGGAATTGCATACGGCATTGTCCCTCAATTATGGCTTATATAGCCAACGTAATAACAATTGTCATTATTCCCGGGAAAATGGAACAGGAGGCTGGGAGGAGAGGCATGTACATACATTCAAAGGGGAGAAGGAGAGGGACAGAAGAAACTGTATGAAAGGAGAGAAAGTCATTTGGGTTACCTGTAACTGCTCATCAATATTGAGCTGACCAGAGGAGTCGTTTGCACAAGTGAGGGCGGAGGCGAGAAGGCCAGCATTGAGAATGAGCCCAGGACTCCGGATGCTGCTCCCATTCACTCCAGCTCCCACCGAGGCCGTTGATGGCCGACTTTTATTCCGCTCCCGCCGTCTCGGCCGCATCGGCTCGTCCCGCTTGATGAAATATGTCCGGATATTGTGTCTCTGTTAATCACAAACACATTCAATTATTCTTCTTGTAATTAAAAACGACCATGGAAGATATATTTCTATCCACAAAATCACTTTTTATTCTGCTTCCCAATAAATTCCTTTTTCAAATGTTCTTTAACATGAGTTTTTTTACGTTCATTTCGATCCAATATTTAAACATGTGAATGGATGATTGCTGATGCATGGCGTCATATCGATGCACGGGGAATATCGATGAATGGTGTCGTATTTTACCATTTATTTTATAACATAGCCATCATAACTTAGTCAAACATCATCGGATTTGGATTCCTTTTCGTTTAACTCAACAATAAAAGTATGCATCACCTAGCCTTTTTATTTCGTTCTTATTATTACCGGGCAAGGCCGCAACAAGGGAAAACTTTCCGTAATTTTTGGTGAAATCATTTTCAGAGTAAATGTCATTGCAGGATTTACAACTAAAAGTCTGTTCTCGTAGTCGAAAAATATTCTTAAATCATCAATAACAGCTTCACTTTCACCAGGAAATAATTTGATTTCTAAGCCATTTTCACCCATTTTGCCATCTGCTAGTTTTTTCCTGCAGCCTAACCCTTTTTCAGCTCTGAAGCAGCCCTCCCTCACGACTTCAACGGATGTAAATGCAGAAAACTTTTGGGGTAGAAACCAACCACAAATTTGTTTCCGCATCTGTCTGGATTTTTCTCTGGTGAAAGTAAATGGCGTGTGTCAGCCAATACTTTAAAGCGGAATTTTGGAGGGCAAAATCAGGTTTAGCGTGTAATGTGAGTATACATACACATTTATGTATGTATATATGCTCATATGTCTACATATACGTGTTACGTTGCTATTTGCAACTACTAATTCGTTCACACGTGGCCGAAATGTTCCATTCGAATTTAACTCACGAGGAAAATTAAACAAGTGAAATCTCCTTGACTTTCACGCCCTTCAAACCATTGACAATGAATGCTGGAGCACACCCAAAAATTTTCTCCACCATTTGTCTGGCTCGCAGTCTTTGATTGTCTCACTTTCCCCATTTTTTTGCAATTTTCCGCTCATTGCATTTAAACGGTATTTAGGCACGTACAAACGATCAACAAAAGGACAGAAAGCAGCCAGGTCAACGGAAACGAAGATACCCAAGTTGATGTAATGGCACGAGTAGTCAAAAAAAGTATTTCGTCAATAGGCAACGTCAGACAAAACAAGGCGCGTTTGCAGAATCGTGAAGGACGAAATTAAAGAAAAGAAGCACCATACATATAGCTACGCAAAAAGAGAGAAAATGTTTTAATGCAAGAGTATGGAAATTCGACGAAAAAACAGAAAATTGCAGGTGGAAAAACAAAAAGAAAGTGATCACGGGAATGTGCAAATGTAAGACAGAAATTCGAGGGAATACAAGCTGATTTACGCAATTACAATAAGCGAAGATAAAAAACAGCATCATAGTGACACACTGAACCATCAATATTAATAGAGAAAGTTGAAGAGTGAAAAAATAATCAGAATTAAACGGGGTAAAGATGAGTAAAAAACAACACGAACTCTTAAGTTGAATAAAACGCGAAAGTGCAAGAGCACAAAAAAGAGAAAGCAAAAACCAAAACGAGAAAATACAGAAACGAGAAAGTTCAGCATTAAAAAGAGTGATAATAAGGGTGAAAGCACAACACAAAAAATGGAAGCACAAGAGAAAAAAGACAAATCACAAGTAAACAAGAGCAGGCACAAGAAGGAAAAGAGAAATCAAAAGGAAAAGAGAAAAATCACAATAATAAAAATCACCAAAGAAAAAAGAGAAAGCACAAGAAAAAATCACCAAACAAAAAAGAGAAAGCGCAAGAAAAAATCACCAAACAAAAAAGAGAAAGCACAAGAAAAAATCACCAAACAAAAAAGAGAAATCACAAGAAAAAATCACCAAAGAAGAAAGAGAAAGCACAAGAGAGAAAAGAGAAAGTACACGAGAAAAAATCACAATTAAAAAAAGAGAAAGCACCGAATTTAGGGGAGTGTCAGTTAGAGTGAACTCACAAGAGTTAAAAGATCAAGCATAAAAATAAAAATTGAAAGCATAAAAAGAAACAGAAAAAGCTAGCATACAAACCAAACGAAAACGTTTGAAAGTGAAAAGTGAAAGTCTAAAAGTAAAACAAGAGAAAGAATAAGAGTACTACACGTAAAAGTGTAAAAGTAAAAAAGAAAGTGTTATAGAAAAAGAGAAAGTTTAAGAGTAAAAGCTTAAAAGAAAAAGTGACATCTTAAGAGTAAAACGGAAAGTCTAGAAGCGAAAAAAGAAATTTTAAGAAAAGAATGAAAGGGGAAATCTAAGAAAATCGCAGCACTCGAATTTGTATTTGGCGAGCTTTTCGCAATAATTCCCGATAATTTCCCCGCATTATGATCACAATGCGTATAATTGCACGTGCATGCATACCAAAATATAGTTAATTATAAATAAAGAGTAATAAAAAGGCTCTATTAGTCTGCTCCCGACGTGTGAACTCGTGCATATTTACATCTGCCTGGAAGCCCAGAAAATTGCGTGGGTTGGCACTCCCGCCAAATTGCTCTTGCCGTTTCCATCAACCCTCCGCACTTTCCATTTGTTACATTATGGCAGTTGAAAAGAAATGTACAATTTTTCTGTACAACAGCACAATGCAACCACGTCCTCTGAATGCAGGGATCCGGATGGTGGTGAAAGACTTTTCCGCCTTACAATTTTCTCTCTCTCTCTCTCTCACTCTTTCCTCTAAGATGTCATCAGGCTCTGGGGTTAAAGGGGTAAAAGTTGTTGGGGGAAAAAATAGGCGAAACCCAGCTGTCAAGAGAGCAGACGAGAAGTGACACAAGAATTCCTCTGTTGAGTCTTGTTATTATTCTCATTCTTTTTTTTTTTTGACATAAAAGTCACACGTGCAACGGAAATTACGGGCTCATGTGTGTCGCTGGGTGAGCATGTACAGGGTCGCCCAAAAGGAATTTTCTCTGGGCAATTCTACCAAAATTCTCGTTGAAAATTCAAGTATTAGCTTATGGAGTAAAATTTGATAGCGAATGTAGCAAAAATTCTGTGATTTCAATCCATACAAAAATAGTGAATTTCTTCTCCTTTTTATGGGGAACTTTCTATTAGAGTTGCTTAGCTGTTTCCATATTTTCAGCTTGAACTTGAACTCGTACTTGAAACTGAATTTTCAAGTCCGTATTTAGACAAAATATTCGACGATTTAAAGACCAAAATAACATAATATAGTTAACTCCCTCTACAGCGGAGTCTCTCTATAACAACACTGAAGAGAATGGCAAAAAATATTGTTACAGGGGAAAGTTGTTATATACAGTGGAGTCTCTTCATAACAGCACCCCTTATAACAGCATGTTCTGAAAACATCAGGAAATTCGCCGCACCTTGTACATGGAATACATATTAATTGTGTTCTCTATAACAGCAAGATTTTGCGTTCCCTTGGACGCTGTTATATAAAAACTCCACTGTAAAACTTAATTGTAATTTGCAATTGCTTTATTGTCAAATCTAGCAGCATGCACATACATACTGATTTCCATTGACAGACTTAAAATTATAGATAGCTTATACGGTGGAGTCTCTTTATAACAACATTTCTCTATAACAACAGTATTTTTTCTACCCTTCGTACATGTAAGGTACATATTTAATGTTCTATATAACAGCATTTCTCAGTAACAATATTTTTATTCTTACCTTCAGTGTTGTTATATAGAGACGCCACGATGGGCGGAAAAAATAATGTTTTTATAGAGAAATGTTGTTATAAAGAGACTTGTTATCTAGAGAGTCCCCTGTGTAACGGGCCTCTCTATAACGGTTTTCGCACTATACAGTGGAGTCTCTCTATAACAACACTGAAGAAAAGAGAAAAAATATTGTTACTGGGAATTGTTGTTATAGAGAACATAAAATAATGTACTTTACATGTACGAAGGGTGGAAAAAATAATGTTTCTATATAGAAACGTTGTTATAAAGAGACTTGTTATAGAGAGATTCCACTGCAACGGTGTTCACAAACCCTAGAGGTTTACTTTCATAAATTTATTCTCTACAACAGTTTTCTCTAATAGTTTTTTTTATCTATTACGGGGAACTTTTAAATCCCAACCATTCAGCCTCTCTCCCCATAACGGTTTTAGGCCACGCCTTCGCATATTTCTCTTCCTATACCGGTTTTCTTTTAATTTTGAATCCCCGGCCATTCAATGTTTTTCTCAATAACGATCTTATATTATTATTTCTTATATGTACCGGTTATTCTCTACAGCAGTTAAATGTAGGTGCTTTTTTCTACACCGTTGTAGAGAGAGTCGACTGCATCTCAATTTCAGGCAGTTTTTAAGCTAAAACTTGCGCACTTAAAATTGAAAGTTGCCAAAATGGATGCTCACAAATTGTACTTAAACCTTTTGGGATCTCCACAGAAACGTTCTAAAATTTCAAAACAGACTTTTCGTCCAATTTTCCTTAATAGATGCTCTATGCCATTCTAAAAATATGTGCCACCCTGTATAAATCCCAGAAAGTTTATGTTTCTGTTGCTAACCAGAATTTCTCATTGTGGTTTGAGCGGGAAAAAAATTGTAACTGACTCAACGTAAATCCGAATATTCTCCAGTTTCCTCTTTCCTTTTACAGTCGAACCTCTCTATAACGGGCTCCCTTATAACGATTTTCTCTCTATACCGGTGGCTGAAAATGGTTCGTTCAAAAACTTTCTCCAATTATTAACATAGAAATTTCTCTTCTCTATAACGGTTTTTCGTTATAACGGGAAAAATATGCTGATTTAAGAGGAACCGTTATAGAGAGGTTCGACTGTATTTGACTTTGGACATTCCCTTTTTTCAGTTTGTCCATTTTTTCCGTTTTTTAGCCCTTTCATTTCATCCGCTCAAAAGTAAAGTGAGGAGCGGGAATTATGAAAAGCTACCTTAACGCATCCTCTGGGCCTCAGATCCAAGATTAAGCATTGAATTTCTCTGGTATATTTTGCGATGGTGTTTAAAGCACTTTAACGGAACTCTCATCGTCACATCATGAAATGCATCTTCCACTGAATGTCCGGCTACATACGGAAATGTAACATTTTACCTCTGAAACATCATCTCTGAGAGCGCTTTTCCCACCATGAAGAACTGGGTGAAAAAGATGTTTTTCTCCCTGTTTATTATTATTTTTTCCTCCCTGATTACGTCCGTTTTTTTATCATTTGCCGCCAGCGGAAAGACATCATGTCCTTTTATTCCTAATTGCCCCAGCAAGCTACCCTCCCGTGTATTTATGGGGACGTATAAGGTACAAGGCCAGGAGATATTTTTCCAGTCCCACACTAATTCAATCTGCCTGGGACTTTCGCTATTGCCGGCGGAGGTTTTATTCGTATACGCAACCGCACAAAAGCCATAAGGGAGAGATAAAATGGAATAAGTCCGTTTGGTACAGCTTTTGCGGGGAGATGGAGCATTGAGAACTTCCAATGCTTGCTAAATGGAGAAAGTTTAGGGAATAAATTATGTATCAATTTATCAAATTACGTAATGAAGTATGTACATATACGTGTACATATGCATGTATATATATAGGTATAATATCGAGGGATAGATTGAAATAAATATGGATGTACTTATCACTTATCTAAATGGAGAAAATAAAAAAAAACAATTTGGGATTATTTCAAACGGCAGCTCCTGCATACTGCCTTTGACCTTGAGGGATAGTGAAGCCGTAAAAGGCTTCGATGGACCATATGAGAAGAATTGCTCCAAAAGGGGCCAAGCCTAAATTTTAAATGTATACATATAGATTTTTCTAGAAGAATGTACTCTTTTATCCAATATCATTTTGCAAGGGAACAGGTGTAAGAAAATATTTTAAAAAAATAATTAACTTAATTTTTCCATTAAAATTGCTTCTTTAAAATTGCTCTATTAAAATTTCTCCATTAAAATTTCTCCATTAAAATTCCTGCTTTAAAATGTCTCCTTTAAAATTGCTCCATTAAGATTTCTACTTTAAACTTTCTCCTTTAAAATTTCTTGATTAAAATCTCCCCACTAACTTTTCCGTGATAAAGTACATTGTTAAGAAAAAAGGTTTTAAAATAATCTTAAAAACCATATTTACTCTATCAGAATATGAAGGGAATATAATCCAAACAGAATTCAAAGTGTTATTTCTCCGCTAAAAACATAATTAACGATTTTGTTTCAAAAGCCAAAATTATTTGCTCCTTTTAATTATATTAAGATAATTAAGATTTTGCTAATTATTTTATTTATAATATATTTTGCTAATTAACAATTTTCTTATTTAATTCCGGAATTATTTTCATATATTAATATTATACTAATATTTTTCTAATTCTAATGATTTCCCGAATTAATTGCTTAATTAAATCCAAAAATTGATTTCACCATTAAATTACACATTATTTTTAAGTTATTTTTAAAAATTAGTGTCACATTTTATTTTTGTCATCAAAAAACAGTGTGCAGATAAAAAAATCTTGAACATTTACATAATCCCGAAAATGTTTTCTCCAGTGATCTACATTATGAAAGAAATGTTTCTAAAAAAATCCCCACATCTATTTTCTCCATTTAGAATACATTGTGACGCAATTTCAAAAACTATATTTTTCCCGTTCCAAGAAATTGTTGCGGGAATGCTTGTAAATAAAATTCCCAATATATTTTCCCGCCAATTAAATATATTTTTAAATGTATCAAAATGTATTAATTAAAACGCATCATGAAGGGAATGCGTTTTCCTCCCCCTCAAAAACTTTGCCGGATGAACTTGAACCATTTTGAAACTATAATCTTTACCCCAAAATCCAAAAAAAGGACTTGCCCCATGTTGTTCCTTCATACTCTCCTATTACATCCGTTACATATGTGTATAAAACGCATCAAGTATACATCAAATGAATTTGTGCGAGATGGCAAGGACCACTTCGAATATGATACGTCTCGACTCTTTTTTATATTTTTGCATTTTCTCTCAACTTCCTCAATTACCTCCAACCAGACAACCTTCTTTGGCCAGAACTTTTCCCCAATTTTTTCCACGCGAAAATACATTTGAAAATCCAGGCGTGTTTTGTTTCAGAAAAATATTTTATATACAAGTTTATACACATTCAAAATTCAAGGTTCAAAATTCAGGAAAAAAATCTGGAAGTGTGAGTTACAAAAAGACAAAAATGTGCGTGTATAAATGTATGTAATTCTTCTAATACACAAGTGAACCTCCGGGACCAAAAACAGAAACTTTCACCAAACAAAAACAGACAAGAACTCCCGGCAAGGGCTGGAAAAAAAAGTAAATATTTTCCAGGGGTTATTATGATTATTACTGAGACTTTCCTCTTTTATTATACTCCCACTTACCTCCACCTTAAGACTTTCCAAGTCCTGCGGCTTTGTTTTCTATTCTAGCCTCCCCTAATGCCACTTTCTTTCTGTGGTGTGGGAAGAGTCAAAACTTATTTTGGTGACTTTCCCTCCCTTTGCGGAGGCCCAAAATAAATTGCCGGGAGATTTTAACTCTGTCATGTCACACAATCTCCGTTTTTTTGGTTCCCGCCATTTTTTTTCAAGAATGTTTTTTGCCCTTTTCTTTTGCAAGTATTTCCAACGTTTTTCCTCATTCCGATGGTACACCTACCAGACTTTCACTATTCTGCATTTGCTTTCTCTTTTTACCCTTTCTTCGAGTCAATTTGACCCATTTCGTCTTTCTGTTGAGGAGGTTATTTTTGTACTCTTTCACACTATTTGTCCTCTATCTTCTTTCGTTCTCCGGATAGTTATCTCTTTCTCCATTGCCTCTTGTATGCTCCGTATCCGCTTAAATAATCTATGCCGGATCGGTACAATCCGATTTCGTACATTGTTGTCATTTCTGCGTCTGCCTTCTTGATATTGTTAGGGTCCCACGATTTTCCATTCAAATTCTCGATATTTATTTCAAAGTCCCCTTTTCGCTTATACTCGTCTCTTGCGTCTCTTCCTTTTTTGCATTTTCTCTCTCTTTGAATATTCCTTTATTGCATTTTCTCTCTCTTTGAATATTCCTTTTTTGCATTTTCTTTCTCTTTGAATATTCCTTTTTTGCCTTTTCTCTCTCTTTGAATATTCCTTTTTTGCATTTTCTTTCTCTTTGAATATTCCTTTTTTGCATTTTCTCTCTTTGAATATTCCTTTTTTGCATTTTCTCTCTCTTTGAATATTCCTTTCTTGAATTTTCTCTCTCTTTGATATTTCCTTTTTTTCTCTACCGCTTTGATATTTCCTTTTTTTCTCTACCGCTTTGATATTTTGCGCTCTCTCTTCCATTGAAATTTCTCTCTTAATTCCTGAATATATCACTATTGTTTCGTAAAAATCTATTGTCTCTTTTCCTGATATTTCTTTCTCCTTTTTGAATATTTTTGTCTTTCACTCTTCTTCGTACTTGAATTTTTTTCCTGTTTCTGTTTTCGATATTTATCTATATTGTTTCAGGAAATACCTCCCTTTCTCCCTTGACATTTCTGTCTCTCCGGTCCAAATATTTGTTCTCTCCTTTCTTTGTGTTGCTCACTCTCTCTACTTTCAGCTATTATATTTGATCTTCCTTTTTTGATATTTCTAGTTGTCGCCCTTCATTAGATTATCTCTTAACTCTACCACTTTCCTTTACGTCTCTCTTTTTGAATACTTTGTTTTTCTCTCATTGATTTTCGTTCTCCTGGATTTCTTGATACTTTGATTTTTTGATATTTCTCTCTTTGATTTCTTGGTACTTCTCTCTCTTTGATTTCTTGGTACTTCTCTCTGTTTGATTTCTTGGTACTTCTCTCTCTTTGATTTCTTGGTACTTCTCTCTCTTTGGTTTTTTGATATTTCTCTCTCTTTGATTTCTTGATATTTCTCTCTCTTTGATTTCTTGATATCTCTCTCTATGGTGTCTTGATATTTCCTTTTTTTTGTTTCTTCATATTTCCCTCTATTTGGTTTGTTGATATTTCTCTCTATGGTGTCTTGATATTTCTCTTTTTTTGTTTCTTGATATTTCTCTCTCTTTGGTTTCTTGATATTTCTCTCGATTCGGATTTTTTATACTTTTTTCTCTCTTTGATTTCTTGATACTTCTTCTCCTTTCATTCCCTTCCCTCTACTGTAAACTGACCCCGTTAAAAAATATTTTTAGTCGTTTCACACTCGGACTCTGGCCCAGATTTGGAAGCCAAGAACACATTTCTATTTATAGTATATATATATATATATATATATATATATATATACTTCACTATAGCCTTTTCCCCCTTGAATGGGACGCTTTTCCCTTTGACTTTCTCCCTGGAAATGCGGAAATGCGTCTGTCCCGGACTTTCCATTTAAACTTTCACTATCTAACCCCTGGAACGTCCTACACATTCCGATGTGGCTCTTCCACCATCATCATCATTACGGGGCAGAGCTCGTTTTTTTTCTTTGCAACTTCACCGCTTCCACAATCATTCCAGCGTGGCGGCTTTTATTCCAGCGGGAGGACAAAAGAGCCCCGAAATCATATCCTGGACCATTTATTACAACGTTTATCCCATTTATACTTTCCTTTTTTAGTCCCAGCCGCTTTCCCCGCCGTCTCCTCCATCACTTTAGATATTGAATTTTATTTTTCATTTCCAAATTTCCGTTTCTGCTCATTTTGCGAACCAAATGGATTTGCAATTAATTCGTAAATTTAAATTAATTACTATTAAAAACAGCCTGATTTTTCCTTGTCAGAAATTTGATGCTCCTTCCAGCCGTTATTTGAAGGTGAAAAAGTAATCTACTTCTAAAGAGACAAACTGCGACGTTTGATTTCGATCAAACGACTCACTGAGACGGACAAAACTGGGGGAAAATGAGAAAAATATTCCTTCAAAAGGGAATTCTTTCTGAAAATTCCCTTTTTCACACGGAAATTCACAGGAACAAAATCGATTCCGTAAACAAATAAGATCGTACTTGTGATTTCCTTTTTTCCTATCTTATTCTCTTCATGCCCCAATGGGCCTCCCTCCCCCTTCCTGGGACAATACACAAGGAAGAATCTGGAAGAGATCCGATGATATGCGGAAGAGGAAAAAGGTGGGGGATTCATTTTTTCCTTTTCGCCAAGGAATCCTGTAATACACGTGAATCAAAGGTACACAGAAGCGGTGAGAACACTACAAAATTTGGAGGGAAGCGATATGAAAGGAACGGGAGAGTAAACCTTCTTTTTTATCTCCAATTTCTCCCCCCCCAACCCTTTGGAATACACTCACGAGGAATAATAGGATGGAGGAGGGGCAAAGAGGATTTATTTATTTACATTATTCCCGGTGACTACCACCACCATTATTTAAGGGAGGATTCATCCAAAAAAGGGTAAACAACAAATGGGATTCCTTCTCAATGGGACTAGAACAAGGTATTTCACGCATTTTTCCTTCTATGACATATTGAGAGAAGACAAAAGAGGACGCGTTCAAAGGAAGGGCAACGGAGCAAACAAGATTTTGGAAAATAGATCGAATGCAGAAATACGTGGAAAGGAGGGAAACAGAAGAGAGAAAGCGGAGAAAGGAAGAGAGAAACTAGGGAAAGCAAAAAAGAAAGGGTAGAAAGCCAGAGAAACAGTGGAGAGAGCAAAAGAGAAAGGAGAGAAGCAAAGGGGAAAGTGGGGAAAGCAAGGGAGCAGGGGGGGGGAAGCAAGAAAAGAGAGAAAGTGAGAGAGAAGCACGAGAAAAAGCAAGACAGAATTCCACCATTAAGGTGGAGAAAGCAAGACAGAAAACGCTGATAGAAAGAACGAAAAAGGAGAAGGAAAAAGCACGAGAAAAAGCAGAGAGAAAGTGGATAAATCAAGAGAGAAAGTGGATAAATCAAGAGAGAAAGGGAGAAAGCAAGAGCAAAAACGAATTAGGAATAAAGCATTGAATAAAGCAAGAGAGAACGGAGAGAAAACGAGTACAAAATTTGCGAGACATTTGCGAGGAGCAACAGTTAAAAAAATGAAAGATACAGTTTAAAATAGAAACAGAAAAACCGAGACAGCATTGATTGAAAATCAGACAAATTTAATGAAAATTCAAAAACATTTCAGAAAATTCAGAAAAATAGGAAATCCCAGAAATATTAAGGAATTTCCAGTAAAAAACAGGAGAATATCAGACAAATATAATAAAAACCAGGCGGATTGAGAGAAACAAATTGAGAGAAAGGAAGGAAAATTCAAGGAGTCATAAATTGAGGGGAAAAAAGAAATGGGAGAAAGCAAGACAATTGAGAGAAAGGAAGCCAATTGGGACAATTGCGAGAAGGGGAAGAAAATTGAGAGCAGGCCCGGAAAATCGAGCCAAAGCAGGAAAACTTGAGAGGAAACAAAGCAAATGTGAGAAAAATTGAGAGAAAGCAAAGGAATTAAGAGCAAACGAGAAAAACTGAGTGAAAAAAGCAAGAATTGAAATAACGCAGTGAAAATTGTGGTAAAGCAAGGACAATTATACAGAAACGAGACGGATAGACGCAAATGAATACACATACAGAACGAAGCGCCAATAGAAAGTAACAAAAAGAGACGAAGGGAAAGCGATGGAATAAGAAACAAAATATGACGAGAAGTAACAATCGAAGAGAGTTAAAGTTGGATAAACGGAAGGAAAACAGATTTAACCTAAATTGTTTCACAGTTTATGCGAGTCCCGATAATCCGTCTGTCCATAAAGCGACAACAATTAATTCTAATGCAGTATGTATGTACGTGCCCCGTATACATACAATAATCTGTCTAACCGCCTAAGGACAATTGATTTCTTCCTTTTTCAAAAAATGAGCATTGTAAAAATGAATGTCAAATACATATTATAAAATTACAATTATTATAAAAATACATATTATACAAAATAATTGCTTATTGTGAAATAATTGACTCACATCCAAAAACGCATCCCGCGTGTGTCCATATCCCGGCTCCACCTCGTACATATTCTGGAGCCAATGGAGGGTGGCTTCCGAGATGTGAACTTGCCTGTGAATAATCCCAATTTAAACCGAGTCAACAACAAACCAAGTACAAAGTTACTCCATCCAGATTTATTACAGTTTATAATACTAAAAAAAATTAAATTCAAAAACAAACATTAAAAACTGATTTTTTTCCTATTGATTCAAAAATTCGATTTAAAAAAAAATGTCCCACAGATGTATTCCTTACCCCGGCTTGCCGGACGATTCCATGTGATTGGCAATGCTGACATCATGTGACCAGATATCAAACTGCCATTTCCTCAGTCCCAGGACGCCACAAAGAACGGAGCCGGAGTGAATGCCAATTCTCATGTCCAATTTCCTCACCTATGAAACCATTAGAGATGTATAAGCATGGAAATATGGGGAAAGAATCAGAATTCATTCCAATCATCCCCACCAAAAGTACATTGTATGCCATGGGGAAAACTCCACATAAAACCTTCTCTAGATGAAAGGATAAAAGCCGGGGGGAAAAAAACTACTGCTGAAGTAGTAATAAGTACAAGAAGGAAAAACTTTTTTTTTATATTCTTTTTTTCTTCTTCAAAGCTCCTATTTTCATCTGCATCAGCACCAGCACAGCAATTTTCTCTTTTCTCCGTCCCTACAAAGAAACTGGGAGGGAGAGAATGGAAGGGAATTCCCTTTTTATTGCTATTCCCTCATGGTCGGCAGGCTTGTAGTAATAAAACCATTAAGTGCCGATAATTCCTTTCTGTCTCTCATTCTCTCCCTTTTTTACTCTTTTTTTTATCTCTCACTTTCTACGCCTTTCTCTTTGTCTCGTCCCTTTTCTAAATTTTATTTCTTCAATCGCCCATACTCGCCCTTGTTTCTTCCATTAAATTTCTGTCATATTGCGCTCTCTCGTCCTTTCTCTCTCCCTCTCGAATTGTCTTCCTTCTACTCTCCCTTTTTCACAGTTGACCTTCTCTCCCTATTTTTTCTATTTACTTCTCTCTTTCTCTCTCTCCGTCTGAACCTCTTTCTCTCTCCTTCTATCGCTTTCTCTCTCTTACTCACTCCCACTCTTCATTTGTCTCTCCCGATCTCTTGCTTTCTCCCTCTCGTTTTCCCTCCCTGTTTCTCTTTCTCCCTCCCAATCCCTCGCTTTCTCTCTCGTTCTCTCTCCCAATCTCTATTTCTATCCCTGTCTCTCCCTTTACATGTTTTTCTTCTTCTGTCTCTATTTCTATCTCTGTCTCTCCGTTTACATCTTTTTCTTCTTCTATCTCTCTTTCTCTCTCTTTCTCTGTCCAAATATCTCTTTATATCTCTTTTTTCTTCAGTCTCTCTTTCTCTTTCTCCATCCAAATCTCTTTCTTTCTTCTTCTGTCTCTCTTTTTCTCTCTCTCTCTTTCTGTCCAAATCTCTCGTTATATATCTGTCTTCTTTAGTCTCCATTTCTTTTTCTCTGTCCAAATCTCTCTTTTTTTTTCGCTCTCTCTTTCCCTCTTTTTCTGTCTCTCTTTTGCTCTCTCTTTCCCTCTTTTTCTGTCTATCTTTCTCTCTCTCGTTCTGTATTATTCTCTCCCTCTCCCTATTTCTGTCTCTACTTCTCTCTCTCTTTTTTTCTCTCTCCTTCTTTCTTTTTTCTCTCTTTTTCTGCTTTCTCCGGCTCTCCCTCTTTTTCTCCCCCTTTCTTCCGTATTCTTCTTTGTTCTTTCTCTTTCATGCTCTTGTCTCTCCGCTCTCTTACGCTTCTCTCCTTTCTTTCTCATCTCTTTCATTTCCCTGGTATTTTGAATTCATTTTCCTCTCATGTCTCTCTTATTATGTCGATATTTTCTCTATCATTTTGTGACTTTGTCTGTCCTTTCAAGTCGTTCTCGTGCCTTTTTTCTCTCACTTCTTTCTCCCTGTTTCATTAGCTCTCTTTTCCGCTTTTCTTCGCTCTCCTCTCTCTCTATCTCTTTTCTATTCTCTGCATCTCTCGACTTTCCCCTTAGCAAACTTTATTTTGTCGATCTTTTTGCCCCTGCTATCTGTCTCTTCCTTTCAAGTTCGTTTCCTCTCTCCATTTTTCCGTCATATCTCTCTCTCTCTCTTTCTCGCTCGGTATCTGTTTAAATGATTTCTCTTTCTGACTTTCTTTTTTTCTCTACGCTATCCTTTCCCTCTCTCGCTGTGCTGTCGTCTCCCCGCATATTCTTCGATGGAATTCTCTCTCGTTTTCTATCCTGGATTATCCCGCCATTTCTCATCATATCCTATACCAAATCCATTATTTTTGCTTTCTCTTTTTGAGACCTATTTCGCAACCTTGTTTGTATTACTCTTCATTTCTGTTTTAGTTGGGCTCTCCGTGACCTCGTGACCTGTACTTTATTTCTTTCTCTTCTGTCATTGATCTTTTTTTGTCAATTTTACTCTTCGCCTACGCTCTAAATTTGTTCTTCATCTTCTTTTTTTTGCACTCTTTTTGTTTTTGCTCTTTGTAAGACATTTTCTCTTGAATCGAGTGAAACCTTTTTAAGCCATTCATTCATGCGGGGAAATGGAAAAAGAAAAAAAACTGTTGACTCGATCAAATTCTTTTATATGTATGTATTGGACTTTCTATATCATTTTTTCTTTTAAATCCATGTAGATAATAATTCCCAGGGATTACATGCATAATAGCGGGTTTCAGCAAGAATTTTCACCTTCCCTTTTGTCTTGAAAATCCTCTCAAAGGCGTCAAAAGCATTTTGTTGGGATAATCCCCATGATTTTTCTCACGTGTAAATAATCCATAGGGGGCTCAATGTCTTTGCTGGGCTTTAATCCCCCAGAAAAATGGACAACATAAAATGACAAGGACGTCTAAAACCTTCCATATTTCCTCCTTTCTCCCTAAGCAAACTGGACGTAATAGCTACACTGACCATTCTAATTAATATCTCCAGATAAGAGTTATGGCCGAATAGTGAACCCAGCCAAAAATTGCTTATGCGCATGAAATTTCAGCCATCCCCTGCCAACGTCCAAGAAAAAGTATCCAAGCCAATAACAAATAATCCCCGGAAAAAATATTTTTCCAAGGCCAAAAAGAGGGGAAACAATTGCTTCGGCAGAAGAAAAATCACCTCATATTAATAAAAACTGCCAGTGGAAATATTATCCCGTAACCATTTTTTTTTCAGTCTACGAAAACATTGTAGGCACTCTAGGAAATGTTGCTAAAAAAGAGAAATTGTATACATAAATCCCCGCAGACCACCCACTGCCTTACATCTGCCCGGCTCTCACGAGAGGGAAATTAGAAACTTGGAGGTCAAGCAAATTGGATGGGAAAGTAAAAGCTATGGCCGTTGATCATCCTTTTGCTCTGCATTTCCTTTTGTAACCATTTTTTTTTCAACAATTCAGAGGAACAGACGAGGACTGACAATGCACCTTTTTGTTTCATTTTTCATTTATTACAAAAAAATTAACTTACATTTTCCACGTCCACCGTCTTTGTTTGACGTACGAATCGGATGGCTCGGATCATGTGAAGACCTAATTTAAGCCCAAAATAAATTTTTTCATTATAATTTGTATCAATTAATAACAATAATTACTAAAAGTCACAGTTAAAGTGAATAATAATAATAATCGTGAATGAATTTAATAGGCAGTCAATCGTTAATAAAAATAGTCAGTAATAACTAATAACTATTAAAAATATATTCGTCTATATTAATAATTATAATAATATTTTAATAATATCAATTTTAATATTTATTTCATGTTTTGATAATTTATATATATTGTTTATATTTTTTTTTAAATAAAATGTATATAAAATTTATTTTATATTAAATATTATGTATATTTTTTTTAATAAAATGTATATAAAATTTATTTTATATTAATTATTATGTATATTTTTTAAAATAAAATCCATATAAAATTTATTTTATATTAATTATTATGTATATATTTTTAAATAAAATTTATACAAAATGTAATATGTATTGTATATTTATATTTTGAAATTGATTTTAGTAATATTAATAATTATAATTTTAAAAAATATAATCGTCAATATTAACTATACCAATAGCATTAGTAATTAGTGTTAATAATTACAAATAATCGTGAATAATAATTAATATAAAAAATAATATTTGTAATTACTAGTAATACTTGTTAACGAAAATTGTCGATTAAAATTTTTTTAAATTAAAAATTAACGATAATTGTCAATAATAATTTACTTGATAATAACAATAATATTATTAGTAATAATTAAAATATAAAAATAAGCGTCAAGTGCAACGTTCGTCTTGGCAAAACAAGAGGGAATTATCATCCCAAAAACATTTTTGCAAAGGAAAACCGTCCGTATTAAATTAAATTAAATTAAATATGAATTTTAATTTAGAATTTTTCTAAAAAATGTAAAAATATAAATATAAATTCAGTATTTATTAAATATAATACTATAATATATTCTTCGAAAAATCATCCCTCCGAAGATTTTAATTCCCATCTCAATTCTAAAGCTTCTTCCTAAAATTATTCTCATCATGACTTTGCCCCTTAATTGTAATTCTGAATGGCCACATCGCCACGTGTATATCCCAAAAGGCGACGCGTATAAAAGTCACGCTTCAAAAACGTAATTAAAAGGGGGGAAACAATATTGTTATATACTTGGCTGGGTCATGACCTGGAACACGATCCACTTTATTGTTAAAGAACAAAAGATCCGATTCCATCATTTTCCCCGGATCGGGGAGATCCCATAGAAAATTGGGATTGGATCGGTTTTGGCGGACCACAAAACACAATGGCCCAGCTATTTTTTTTAATACTCGGGCCCATCGAAACTATTTGCATTTATTGCCATCATCACGATTATTATTATTACCACCACATCCTTTCGCCATGTTAAAGGGCTACGCGTGCACATTATTCTAGGGAAAAATGATCGAAAAAAATTCGGCTCCGCTAATAATCACCATCGTTATAGTCATCGTCGTAGTACGTGTAAGTACCACGTGGAAGAAAAATATGGAGAGAGAGACAGAGGAGAGAGAGAGAGAAACCGAGGGAAAAGAGAGAGAAATGAGACAGAGAGAGGAAAGAGAGGGAAGAGAGAGAGAAAAAAGGGAGAGAGAGAGAGAGAAATGAGACAGACAGAGAGACGAGAAATATTGGAAGAGACGACTTACCCATTTCCACACAACACATGGCATGATCCTGCCTCGTCTCGGGCAAGCCACTGACACAGTAGTAACAATCGCCCAGTAACTTGATTCGTAGGCAGTTGGTCTCCTATTAGGGGCAATATATGTAGATATATATATATATATAAATATGAATTTGCAAATGCATATGTATACATCCCATATAGCAGATGAGTAATCCTGCCCTCCTCTATAAACAAAGAATTGCACACACGCACGCAACACACACACAAAGTAACCGTGTTTACCCTGACCCTCAGTCGTAGAGGAATTTGCTTACACAGGGAAAGTGGAGAAAGATCCTCAGAGAAAGAGAGATAGCGAGAAAAATTGAAGAGAAAACGAGGTGAGGAGAGGAAGAGGGTCAGCGGGAAAGAAAGTGGAAGAAAGAAGATAGAGGAAAGAGAAAAAAAGAGAAGGAAAGAGAGAAAAAAAGAAGGAAAGAGAGAAAAAGAGAAGGAAAGAGAGAAAAAGAGAAGGAAAGAGAGAAAAAGAGAAGGAAAGAGAGAAAAAGAGAAGGAAAGAGAGAAAAAAAGAAGGAAAGAGAGAAAAAGAGAAGGAAAGAGAGGATATGGAGAGGAAGAAGAGACAAAGAATGAGTGGAAATCGAACGGAAAGAGGGATGGAAACAGAGAGAGGGAAAGACAGAGAAAGAGAGAGAAAGAGAGAGAGAGAAAATGGATGTAAAAATTATAATGAGAGAGAGAGAAAGAGAATGAAAATGAGTGTAGACAAGATAATGAGAGAGAAAGAGAGAAAGAGAGAGAGAGAGGGAAAGAAAGAAAGAAAGAATAATGGATAATGGAGATCGAAAATAACAGTGAGAATAAGAGACACAATAAGGGAGAGAGAAAAAAGCGAAAAATAGGAGAGAGACAGAAATAAGGAAGAGCAGAGAGATCGAAATAAGAGATCGAGTAGAGAAAGACTAACAAAATTATAGGGAGAGGAATCAAAAGAGGGAGGAAGAAACCAAAAAGGAGAGACATCGAGACGGAAAGCGACAGAACGAAAAGGAAAAGAAAAGATAGAAAACGAGAGGGAAGGAGAGAGAATATAATCGAGAGAGAGATACAGCGAGAAAGGGACAACAACAAAGAGAGAAATAAGAGAAGGAGACAGAGTTGAAAATAACAGAGAAAAACAAAACAAAATCGAGAGACATACAAATTAAAAGAGATATGTATAAAAAAATAAAAGAGAGAGAGAGAGAGAATCAAAGATAGAGATGAAAAATAAAAGAGATAGAGAGACAAAATAAAAGAGATAGAGAGGGAAAATGAAAGAGATAGAGAGACAAAATAAAGGAGATAGAGAAAGAAAATAAAAGAGAGTGATGAAAAATAACAGTGAAAAATAAAGAAATTGACAGAGAAAGCTACAGTACGCAGAGCAAACGATGGACAAAGAGAAAACGAGAGGGAAAGAGGAAAGCAAGGAATAAATGTGTGAGAAAGAGTGAGAGAGAAAGGAACAGAAAAAGAGAGAAAGCTAGCAAGATACCGAAGAGAAAAAGATAGACAGAGCAAACGCGATTGGAAAGAGAGAGAACCCAAGAAAAATAAGCAAAATAGAGAAAATTACAGAGAGTGAAGGAAAAAACAACAGAGAACGAGAATAAAAGACAGGTATACAAGAGAGAGTGATAGAGAGAAAAATAATAGAGAGAGAAAGAGAAAAATAAGAGGGAAAAGAGAGAGAGCGAGAAACAGAGAGAAGGAGAGGAAAATAAGAGAGAGAGAGAGAGAGAGAGAGAGAGAAATGGAGAGCGCACCACTGGTAGCAACAGCGAAAGTCATAAATACATCACCAACTTGCTTTCTCTCTCTCTCTCTCTCTCTCGCTCTCTCTCGCTTTCTGTCTCTCTCTCTCACTCGTTCCTGCCCGCGTTCCCCCACGCAAGGTCAAGTTCGCCATGGGTTTCTATTACCGGGGAACATTCCACCCCATAAAATAATGCATCCATCGATTCCGGACATTAATGTCTCTTCAACTGTATTTTTGTATACACTCACACCAAGATTTATGGAGGCTCTTCACGAAGAAATGCAAGGGCGATGGGAGAGAGAGAGAGCCCCCGGAATGCCCAAGAATGCTGACCAGCGGCTCAGGCGGAGGGGAAGGACAGGAATTACGGGCCAAAATACAGAAATAGCGGAGGAACGGAAAACTGGCTGGTAAAGCCTGGGGGACTTTTAAATCCTTGAGTATAAGAAATAGACGTAAAAGAAAATGGAGGGAAAGACAGAAATATATGTGATCTGTATAGTGAAAAGATATGCGAAATAAAGAAGCTTTTCCGGCAAAATCCGCAGCTTCTTCGGGAATTAATCACAAATGAATTTGGTCTAAAAATTACTTGGCCATCAGCGGCGGATTATATGCCCTGTAAAAAAAAATACTATCCGGTACAAAAATACACTTTGAAGGACACCTTAAAAGCTGGGGGGAAAGACGGGGAAGCGAAAGAGAGTCTAAAAGAGTTCTCATGTATCGATTTACAGTCCCAAAAAGAAAGGACGAAGGGCAGAGGGGAAATGAAAGGTAAAATTAAGCACACACTATCAAGTCCATATAAAAACTGGAAAGGAAAAAAAAATAAGGAAATTTCGTGTGGGAAAAAGAAATCCACCGTGATATGTAACTCTCCCGTTTAAAAAAAAAGGAAGAAAAGTTCCACTCACCGATGCCAACTTGTCAAATCGACCAAATAAATCGTTGAGAATCCTCACAAGCTCTTGTGCCTTACAGGAACTGGCCAGTGCTATAAGAGAAAAAACAGAGTATCATCATAAGGAAAAAAAAGGGTAATAAAAGGAGATTAGGGTTTTTTCCCCTTCCAAATAATTGCGTCTTGTGGGGGTAAAAAAAAATCCCCATAAAAAGATCAGATTGAATGACAAAAAAATAATAATAATAATGGTCATCCCATGAAAAGGCCATTAGTGGGGGATGAAGAAAAAATAACAATTTATGGGGCAAGTCTCCAAAAATGGGGATTAATTTAGATTGCCACAAAATAGAATTCATGTAGGGGGAAATGATCATTTTTATTTGGGGGGAGGGCTTTTCCCGTTAATAAAATAAAAATGTATTTTTAGTCCAATTTTTTTTTTGTCCAATTTTTTTGAGGGACAAAGACTTATTTGTTTGGTAGAAATAAAAAGGGGTAAAAAAGGGGGAACTTACGAGTAAATCCAATGATATCGGCAAAGAGAATGGACACGTTCTCATAGCGATGCAGGTAAATCTTGTGAAATTGCTTGAATTCGGAAAATTCCTCCTGGGACGAACTCGCCAGGTCCCGGACTAGTTCTTTGGCGACGAATTTTGGTAGTACTGAAAGGGAGGGAAATTCAAATTTAAAAACAAACATTAAAACCGTAAAATGGCGTAAAATTTCCTTCAGCAGCGCATCTGTACAATGTATTTATCGATGAATAATTTGAAAAAATTACGGATGGCTTTAAATCTGTTCAGAATAGTTATATTTTATTTTCTCTGAAATGGTTTCGATTTTTTTTTGAATGGCGCTAAACTTCGTCAAAATTTCTAATGGTGGGCATTGAGACAATGGATATTCATTACAGTCGACGCTCTCTATAACCGGGTAGCAAAAAGCACCTACAGTCAACTCTCGCTATAACAGCACACTATAAAGCATCAAATTTCGCTTGTTATAGCGAAAAACTGTTATAGAGAACAGACATTTCCATGTTAACAAATGAAGAAAGCTTTTGAGGGGAGCATTTTTTGATGCTGTTATAACGAGAGTACTGCTATACAGGGGACTGTTATAGAGAGAGCCGACTGTACATTTAACTGTTGTAGAGTCTCTATTTAACAACTCTGAAGGGAAGGGCTAAAAATATTGATACAAGGAAAAGTTGTTATACAGAAGATTAAATACGTACTTTACATGTACGAAGGGCTGGACAAATAAAGTTGTTACAGAGAAATGTTGTTAGAAAGAGACTTGCTATAGAGAGACTCCACTGTATAAGGAATAATACAGGACCGTAATAGAGAAAAGCATTTAATGGTGGGGGATTCAAAATTATAGAAAAACCATGTACGGTGGAGTCTCTCTATAACAAGTCTCTTTACAACATTTCTCTGCAACAACATTGTTTTTCCAGCCCTCCGTACATGTAATGTGCATATTTGATGTTCTATATAACAACTTTTCCCTGTAACATTATTCTCCCGTCCTTTCAGAGTTGTTATATAGAGACTCCACTGTATAGGGAGAGAAATATGCGAAGGCGTGGCCTAAAACCGTTACGGAGAAAATGTTAAACGGCGGGGGATTCAAAGATAGTGCAAAGGCCGTTATAGAGAGAGAAGTATATACGCAAAGGCGCAGCCTAAAACCGTTATAGGGAGAGAGGCTGAATGGTGGGGGATTCAAAACTTTCCCGTTAAAGAGAAAAAACTGTAATAGAGAATCCTGATGTAGAGTGTAAATTTATGATAGTAAATCTCTCGGGTGGGTTTGGGAGCACCATTATAGTGCTAAAACGGTTATAGGGAGGCCCGCTATAGAGAGTCGACTGTAGTATGTATATATAAAGGTATAAAGGTATATGTATATGAATGCATATAAATATATTACCTGATAAGAGCAGTCGTTCCTGTTTCTCATTCTCATTTTTAGTCTTGTAATGCATTTGCAAGTAGCGCCGCGTCTCCAGGAAGGCATTGCGCTGACCGCGATCCGTGAGGAAGCGCGTGTAGAGCGCGCCCAGATTTATCCCCATGAAGAGGAGCGCATCCGCCGTCACGATTTTGACGACGCAATTCGACTGCAAGCAAAAATAGGGAGAAAATAAATTTTATTATTGCAATTATTTCAAATACCTTTTTCTCGTTTCTTGGTCTCATGGCTTTTACGTACGTTGTTGTTTTATTAGAATATTTTATTTGTTTTTAATTACATTACACTTCATACCTTTTTGACTTTTTTTTAATTCGAAAGTATTTTATAATACCTTTTCTCCTGTGTTTGTTAATTACTCGTATGTTTTAGTAGTTTTTAATTGTTTAAATTAACTTGCACTTATAAAGGCATTTTGGTTTGGTTTTCAGTTAATGTGCTAACTTTGTATCGTTTACAATAGTTTTTAAATTATTTCCTCCTAATTTTTCCTGTTAAATGTTAATATATATTTTGGTTTTCTTCGCAAGATGCTATTATATAATTACATGTTAGTTTTTTTTTTTTGCGAAATATCATTTGTAAATATTTAACGTTTTCCTGTAAAACGTTACGTAAAGAGTTTATTTTTCCGTTGCAAAATTCTGCCTTTTCTGCTATATTTTTCCTTGGCAAAATTCTGCCTTTTATGCTTAATTTTCACTTTGCAAAATTCTTCATTTTACGCTTAATTTTACCTTTGCAAAATTCTGCCTTTTATGCTTAATCTTTCCTTTGCAAAATTCTGTTTGTTCTGGTTTATTTTTCCTTTGCAAAATTCTGCCTTTTCTGCTTGATTTTTCCTTTGCAAAATTCTGCCTTTTCTGCTTGATTTTTCCTTTGCAAAATTCTGCCTTTCATGTGGTATTTCTAGTGGCAAAATTCTGACTTTTATGCTGTAGAGAAAGTTTATATTTTATGCTTTATTTTTAATTGCAAAATTTTACTTTTTCGGTTCTTTTGTTGCAAAATTTTACTTTTTCGGTTCTTTTGTTGCAAAATTTTACTTTTTGGGTTCTTTTGTTGCAAAATTTTACTTTTTCGGTTCTTTTGTTGCAAAATTTTACTTTTTATGCTTTATTTTAACCTTTAAAATTCTATCTTTTATGCTTGATTTTTAATTGCAATTTTTTCCGTTTATGCCTGTCACTATTGGGGTGTATCCCATTAATAGAATTCTGGTAGAGCGATGAGCATTCGAAAGTTGGAAGGAATGGCCTTGCTTCCAAGGCTCCATAGTGCCAGCCAATTAAGTCTCTTCCGTTCATTTATCCTTCGCTATCGTACGAAAGAATTTAAAGTTCATCCCCACACCCTTAATTTTCCTTTTCTCCCCCAATTCTTTCATTTCCTTGTCCTTCCACGTCCATTTTTTTCTTTTGGTCCTCCTCACACCAAAAATTATGGGATGAACCGCAACTTTTTTCTACGCCGTATTTTTTCTCCCTTTCTCCCAGTTTTTTATCCTTTCATTTATCCTTAACGATACTCTTTCTCCACATACACTATGGTCGTAATTTTTTTTATGTTACAATTTTTTTTTTTCGGTTCAGTATTATTAGCAGGAAGGATCCAAGACCATCCAAAAAGGTGATAGCTTCCTCATTTAGAAACTCATCTAAATTCTGCCTTGTCTTTTCCCCCTTTTTTTCTTTCTCTATTTTTCTCTTGCTCTCTCTCTCATCGTATAATTTTCTCATTTTTCCTCCCGCCCTGTCTATACCCGCACCATCCCCTTGTTCCTCTTAATCCCCATTGGTGCGGGTGTAATAAAAGAACCAAATAAATTTATATTGAAAGGGGCGACCGTGAACAAAACGGAAAGAGGGAGAGAAAAAAAGGGCACCGAGGAAGGAGAGCCCACATTTGTTTTAGGAATCAGAGGGTGAAAGCAAGCGGATGTTCCAGAAAAAAAAACAGGAGCTGGTCAAAAGTAAGTGGAGGACTCTGAATGCAAGGAAGATATCGGATAAGATAAACGAACCAATTTCAAGAGATCGGGGGCGCGGAGAGACGAGAGGATTCGGACGATGTGGAGAGGCGAGGGGGAAATCGACAAGAGAAGATACAGAGGATGAATAAGGGGTAAGCCGGGAAATCGGATGCAGCGATAGGGAGAAGCGTGGAGCTACGAGTGAAAGTTATAGAAAAATAATAGAAAAACAAAGAATGGAAAAAGAGGAAAGAGCAGCAGAAAAGCGTGGAAACGAACATCTGAAATTCTGACCGTAACAGAAGCCGAAGAAAAGCGAAAGTGAGGAAGTACTAGAAACAAGCCAACAAGAGAAAGTCAAGGAAAATGAAACAAGAGTAAGAGAAAAACGGAGAAAGCAAGACAAGGAACAATGCTAAATTAAAAAGTACAGGGAAAAAGTAAGCTAAAACAGAAGACAATAAGAAAATAAATGGAGAACGGGAAAGAAAAATGAGGAAGCTCATGAAAATAAGAAGCGAAAAAGAAAAAGTCAAAGCAAAGAGGAGAAATTAAGCGAAAAAATGAGAAACTAAAAAATTGAAAGTGAAAAAATACGAATAAAAATCAAGAAAAAAGGAAATGGAAAGAAAGGGGAAAATCAGAATAAAAATAAATAAAAAAGGAAAGGGGAAAATCAGAATAAAAATAAATAAAAAAGGAAAGGGGAAAATCAGAATAAAAATAAATAAAAAAGGAAAGGGAAAAACTAGAAAATAAAATCAGAAAATGAGAATAAAAAAGCGAAAAATCAGAACAAAAGAAAAAAAATAGAAAGCGACCAGGAGAAAATGAAAAAAAAATCAGAACAAAAGAAAAAATAGAAAGCGAAAAATCAGAACAAAAGAAAAAAATAGAAAGCGACAAGGAAAAAATGAAAAAAAATCAGAACAAATAATAAAATAGAAAGCGACAAGAAGAAAATGAAAAATAAAAACATTTTAGAACAAAAGAAAAAATAGAAAGCGACAAGAAGAAAATGAAAAATAAAAACATTTTAGAACAAAAGAAAAAATAGAAAGCGACAAGAAGAAAATGAAAAATAAAAAAAGTTTAGAACAAAAGCAAAAATA
>JAQGBT010001390.1:0-32634 GCA_034698585.1 Disparrhopalites patrizii | reverse complement strand
TATTGATGCAAATATTGATAAAAAAAACGTCAATATTGACATCAATATTGATATTGATTATTGATTGAACATCCCTACCAATTACTATACCATATAGACATTTGCGAAGTTCGAGAATGAGTTACCAACGATATAGGTACGTGAAATAAATCACGATGAACTATTTTATGTTTATAAATACAATTTATTACTGTACATGTAAATGCTTTACGAGGGCATGACTACAATGAAAGTTCAAAACTATGTGTGCACAAGTACTAATAACAGTATACCTACTAGCTTTTACCCCCTTCATCCTTCTGGAGGCGTCGTTTTTTCTCGTCTTCTACATATTTATTCAAGTCTTTTAACGGATCGTAATACCAATTTACTACGGTAGTCCCAGCAAAAATGGTGAAAAACCCAACAGTCATGAATATCCCGTACCTCCCCCAGCTCATATTCCCGGGTTTCATTGTTTACCTGGTTATGTGGTAATAATTGTTATTTCTTCAAACAATATTCACTGCAGCAGGTTCCAACGCTCAAGGTTATCCACAATTTCTTCCGCTCTCCTCTTTTTGTACGTATCATCTGAAAAACAAAGATAATCATCATATTCTATTTACGATCGCTGGTAAATATTTAGTGACTTTAGTCCTCCTGACTTCATCCACAGTTTATTCAACACTGCTAAATAAAAATTTTTACACGTAGCGGGCAAAAAGACACTATTTATTACGTCTTCCACGTTGCCCATATTACATTTCACACTCAATCAGACATCTGAGACAAACCGGGATTCGTTTATTAGAGTATAATCTGGCTATGAAACTTACAAAAATTAGTTTTTCCTGGCGTCCAATGAATCATAGTATATTCAAGAGCCATCCCAGCAACAAAAAACGCAGGTAAAAATCGATACTCCCCAAAATAACGTTTTCCTGGCCATGCTTGTAGAAATTTCCGCAAAAAACGAAGTTGGACTACTCTGGCCATTATACTACGTCTTTCTTGGCCGGCATTCTCGAAGTGAAACGCGAATTCCAGTTACATCTATTGACTTGACCTTCAACCACTGTGAAAAAAGGGGAAAAATAACCGTTTTAATTTTTAATCTTGTGGCTTGACCTAAACGTTTGAAAACCCGATAGCCTGATCAACTTCCATCTATACCAGTTCTATTATACATTGCATATACATAATCTCCGGTTTCTGTTTAGCTATAATGATTTTAAGAGATAGCCGGTACGGACAGGAATAGGAATAACGAGTATATATATATTATATGTATAATATATGTATACAAGGCGGGATTCCCGTAGTAATACCAGGGGAATTAGGGAGTATTTAAGGAGTAATACTAAGTTCGTATTATTTATTCACAGACTGTTGATAGTAATCAACAAAGTAGTACCGGGCAGTAAAAACGGTCTGGGTCGTGGATGCTTGAGCCTCGTCTATTGCAATTTTATTTTTTGTCAGAACCACTGTGATAAACCAATGTCCCTTCAAAGGCAGGAAGAAATCAATCATGAAGTAGCACTCATCCAACGAAATACCTATTTTTTAATGCAAAAATAAAATCATACATACATATACAAAATACAATACACATTATAGGTACCAGGAATTACAGCCAGTTAAACCTGAAACCCATCTTTATTTTCTCTACACGGACTGAATCATGTACATTGGTAAGCAATTCCAAAGTTAGGTTCTTGGCTTCTTGATTCTTTCATCATGCTCCGAATGGACCACAGACGGTTTCACAAATAATATTCACATGACTGGATACAGGCAGAATACAAAACCAATAAAAAAGGCATACCTATATATATATATATATATACACCCGCTAAACTACTACACAAAACACAACATACGCACAATTAAAATTTAAAATTCAAAATACATATATATATTACGTCAACCAGACACGCCAGAGGCCAGAGCCAAACAGTCGAAAAACAACACTTAAATTCACCTTCCAAACCGTGTAAGTAATACCACAAAAATTACATCAGTCTCACATAAGCAAATCATAAATACATGTAGTTCATGGAAATCTTAGTTTTGATCCTGTTAATTACCAAAATATTCTAACACCACAAAACTAAAAAATATGTATTCATGCTAATGTGACACTGACACAAAAAAGGTGTCAGTGTCCCATTGTCATTGTGGACTACATACTACGAAGACTAAAAGTTTTAGTCATAATTAGACGGTGCCAATGTTATGAAAGTGCTTCACCGTCATTTATGGTCACGTGAAATATCATTGTTTATTTATCAAAATGCGCAAAGATATTGCAGATTGCCATTTTGCCATCCGTCTCCGCTTACACGTTCAATGTTAATAATAATGACTAATTTTTAATAATTATTACATTGAAGCTCCATTTACTCCTAGATGGCCTAGAGCCTACACCTATGCCACACCAACAAATAGTGGATATTTGGGTACCTTTGGTTCTGATTAACTTCAACACGGTATCCGCTAATATAAAATAACTCATTATATTATTATAAATAGTTATACAATATATAAATTATAATATATTATAATCTGATATAAAACGCTTCAGTACCAGAAACTCAATCAAGTTTAGTCTAAATACACCCAGCTAATTAATGTGAGACAACGTTCTTCCACAATAGACATAGACAAGCTCCAACATGTTAAAAAAAATGTGACAAACCTTTTTTTTTTTATAATGGTGATTGGTGATCGAAATCACTTCCAAAGATCTTTTCTCAAGTGGATTAAATGATGAAACATGTAGACGTAGATGTTGCGGTGGTCGGAGAGAGTCTATACAGAGCCCCAATTACATGTTTTTGAATGAGACGAGCCGAAGAAGCGAGGAAAACTGATTTGATTCCCGAACACGTGCGCCCATTCCGGCATACCCACATAATTGGGGAAGTACAAAAAAATATAAGAAAATATACCGCTAGATTCTAAAAGTATACCTATAACAATCTACCCTTAACGGTATATCTTGGTGTATCATTGATGCACGTTTGATATCACGATTGCGATATGATTAAATCGTTAATGCTGCTGTTAATTTAGGAAATACTGCGCGATATAGCGCCAAATTCTCGTACACCGCCATTCGTTATACGCATACGTATATGGAATTATAATTTTTTTCCGGTGGTACGCTTTGCATTGCACCATACCATTATAGCACATTCTGTACTTCCACGATCGTGTGGGATGTTATTAAATGCGGGGCAGACTTTTTTTTGTAATAGGGAAATCTTTGACCATGTATGCCGTATACATGTAGACTAGACGGACTTTTTTTCTTTTCGCGAAGCACTATTATACCGCACTCACTCGATGTACAAGTGCTTTCCCACAAAAAAAAAAATCCTCCGATTTGATACACATACACGCACCAAAGATTATTCGGCAAAAAGAACAATTTTTTAATTAGGTCAGAAAGTTTTGTCTAAACTACTTATATTTTTTTGTAATTTTAAAATAATTAAGTGGATTTTTTGATATCATGTAAATACTAAGAGGTGAGAAGTTTACAGATTCTCTCGCTTTTTTCCGCTTCTGCAAATATATAAAAGTTGTAGATTCTGTCCCGACCCCGACTATCCGATACTTTGGGAGACTTTTCCTTTTCCCGTTATATATGAATATATACCTGTGTTTTTGGTGTGTGCGCGGTTTACTGATATACATATAATTTTTTCCCTGTGGTCAGAAGTCCACACTGAATGTGCTGTGGTCTTTTTTTCTAATCAGATTTTGTGTGTATTAGTAAGTACTTTTTTTGTTACTTAATAAAAATGAAGTTTTTTTCCTAGTACACCTGTGCTCGTTGCTCGTGTTGTACTTTTTATACATTTACTCGTTTTTACGGCAAGAATTACGAAATTTAATTCTTGGTGATCAGTGATAATACCGCATTGTCAAGTCGTCATAGAGAAATTGGAAAAAGATATAATATTGTTTTAGCGTATGTAATACCACTATTTTTTGAAGGCCACAGGAAGGAATTTCAGGGAGAGAAGAGAAGACATCAACAGGAACACGGGTTCCAGAATAAAGTGCTCTGTTCTGATAATCATACAAAAAACCGTTTTTCTAGTAAATATATACTTTTTGTCTCCTATCTTATTATTATTTTTTGTTGAGAATGATTGATCAATGCTCTTAGAAACTATAAAGAAGTTTAATTCAAACTAGGAGTACTTTTGCTGATATTGATTTAACTAATATTGCTAATTGCTTGTTGATGATGACCAGTATGACGTACGAACATGTTTCAAAAAAGGCTTCATTGTGATAGTTTAATAAAAAAAAAAAAAAGAGGATTTATGTGATGAAGATGATATCCGTTTTTTGTTTTGTGTTTAGAATAAGAACAGAAAGGAATTTTTAGGTAGATCCATCGAATTCGAAATCAATATAATATTTAGGTAGAAGTGATCACGATCCCGATTGGATCTTTATGCCGGATGGGATGGATGCGGGTGGAAAATGTTTATACTGTTTACTGTTGTAATTTTTGTTATTATTTTAAAAAATAGTAATATTTCGTTTTGACGTGAGCAACGACTTGGGGTTCACTTTATTTGATTACTGGTTACTGGCTGAGTTACTTTAACCTTTAACCCTTTTCACCCAAGTTTTGCGATCAACGTACCGGTGTTTACTCTCCTTACAACTGTTGTACAGCAAATGTAATATTAATGTACTTACTAGTCCTGTGTCCTGTATCAGAACATTAGCGGTTTGTGTTGTACATATATACATTAGGTTAGAATCTGAGTAATAGAGTGCTCGGTGCTTGCTGTGGTGGATCTTTTCGCTTGCTTTTGTTTGAACGTTTGTAACAAAGCCAAGTGTATTTGGAGTTAGTTATAGTGATAACTCGCATGTTGCGAGTTAGCACGCGGATGTCCCCGTTCAATTTAATTTTTCTGTGAAGAGGTGTGCGGCAGTGTTACCACATGCTACTGCTATTAGTATGATTGTCATTTGACCTGAACCTAAACACTAATCTTATACGGATATGATATACCTATACCTAAGCTATTAATTTATTACCAAAAATGCTTACAAATTGCAAATCACTGCAGCTACCGCGGGGCGCCGATCCGATCGCGAACCGGTTGTCAATAAGGCAAAAATTATATGATTATTGTTTTATTATAATAACTAATAACATTTCTGTGATCGATCTTATTGTTATTAATTATTTTTCGAATTAATCAGATACGCTACCTGCTACCTCTAGTCAGTACATACTCAGTACTAGTAGTAGTAGTACCTCTCTATCTCTACTGTATAATAGGTTATATACATATATATTATGTATGTTATGTACGTATACACATTGCTCACTCACCTTTCTGTAGGTTTCTGCTAATTATACTTGATATTCTAAATTGTAACGTGATATTTCCGTTCATTTAGTTTTTTTTCTACATTTTTTGGCTTTGGTCGCTCTTATTTATGACATGGAACAATGGACATGTCCAATGTCCATGTCCACTTTCTCAGCAGGTTGTGTTATGTCTATGTGTGTCTAATAGGTCGTAGTCTTAGCTCTTAACCTCATGTAACTCGTAACTTTAACAGTCAATATCACGAATCACATTCATATCAGAATTCATAAGAGTAACTTTTCAGTTGTAGTTGTAACATGTAAATTGTAACTGTTGCAAGTTGCAATTAGATTAGTTGCTGATTATTGCAATTTGAATTTATTAAGCATTTTATGACTTTAATATAAAATATACCTTTTTTTAACCTTTCTTTGCAATTAGTACTAATTAATAAAAGTCTCTGTTGCAAACTACAACCGAAAATGATAGTTTAACCGTTAAACGATTAGATTTAGAATACGCACTTAAACATTAAATAAACATTAAATGTTTTCAAAGAATTACAGTACAGCAGCAGTTGCTACTTGTACAGTATAATATAAATAAATATTATAAGGTTTAACATGGTTAATAGTTAACATATGTATGGATTTATTGAGGTTTGGAGGTAACAGTAAACCCTATAACGACTAACTATGTCCGAAAAGGTATTGATGTGAATTTCGGCGAGTAGAGGTCATACGTATGATGGTTATATTTATGCATTCTTTTTCGTTGTCTGTGTTTTTACAGGTCAGAAAAAGTTAATACGTTAATAGATGTACATCCTTCACTTTTGGCGAAAAGGCTTCGCTCACTACATGCTCCAATAAAGGAATGTTCACGGTGTTTTTTTTTGCTCAAGACTAGTACTAGCGTATTAGAATTTCACTCAGGCGGAGATGTCTTTGTCCAAGCTGGGAGCCGTAAACCTTCAATCGCAGGGGTCAACTTCGTTAGGTTCTTTTAATAATCTCCCTAAATGGCAACTAGCGATCCTGTTTGGTGGTCCCGTGCTACTAGTTGGTTTGGGAGGATTGTGGTATTGGCGATCAAGTAGACGGGGTAGTGATACAGAATTTTCTGCTCCAAAAGCCAAGCCGTCAGTTGATTCTTCTACTTCTTCCAAAAGTCCTGGAAGTAGTTCAGATGTGAGTAACTTCTGTCGTGGCAGCACTAATATTTTAAAACAGTTGTTTGGATAAAGTTTTAATTACCTAGTTACAAATCGGTTTGCTTTCAGGTACCTACTCCTACGAAGCCGAAATATACTGTACTTAAAGATGCCGGAAATGACTTGTTCAGAGCCGAAAAGTATCAGGAAGCACTAACAAAATACACTCAAGCAATAGAAGAAGAGACACCAAGTAGTCCAGAAGACTTGGCAATGCTTTATCAAAATCGAGCTGCGGTATTTGAAAAATTGGTATGGAGAAATTTGTTTCCATTTTAAGCATGACATTATGTGCATAATGTAATATTACATTATAATATGGTTTATCTTTGTAGGGTGATTATAACAGTACGATAAAGGAATGTAGTCAAGCGTTGGACCTAAATCCGAAGTATGTAAAAGCTCTAAGTAGGCGATCGAAAGCATACAAGCAGACGGGATTTTTGGATGAAGCCTTGGAGGATGTTACTGCTGTCTGCATTCTTGAAAATTTTCAACACGCTTCCAGCGTACAGTTAGCCGACGATATTTTGAAAGAGTTAGGTCAACAACAAGCAACGAAACTGGTGCAAAGCAGAAAATTAGTTGCTCCGTCACCACATGCTGTGAATGCATTTCTTCGGTCATTTTATAAAGATCCTATCACAACATTGTGGAACCAATCGCCTGAAGGTTCTGGGGATGGTGATTCTGCTGAAGTTGATGTAGCCAAGTAAGCCTAAGATTATTTCTAATGGATCATTGAATAGAAACAACATATGAAGGTCTCACAGTTTTTTGAATTCGTTACAGGGGATACAAGACTGCTGTACAAAAATTGCAGAAAAGGGATTACGATTCAATAATAGATTTATGCTCCGCTGAAATAAACAGTGGCAATACAGAATACTTAATTGATGCACATCACCTGAGAGGTACCTTTCGATTCTTGTGGGGCAGTAAAGACGGCACAGTAGAAGACTTGACGAAAGTTATAGAATCTGCTCCGACCAACCTGGTAAGTGTCAAATGCTCGAGTTTGTAGGAAGCAATTGAGCGAAGCACTGTAAGCAGCTTACCCCGTTATAGAAGGAGTATACATCATATTATTAGTCTGTGTAGAATTTATGTATATGTATGACCAAAAATTATAAAAAGAAAAACGGCAAATCACCCACCAGGAATTTGTACAGGCAGGGAGCACAGTTTAAGAACTTTTTAAAATGTGAAACGTTTCAAAATTACTTATACATGTTACATAAAAATGTTTTATGCTTAGATATAACATAAAAAATGCGTAGAAAACTTAAAAATTCTTACAAATCCTCCCCTGCTGCACAAATTTGTAGTGGAAGTTTTACTGCTTTTCTTTGTATTCATTTTTATCCTTATTATCCCCCACCTCGCGTATCAAACCTTTTAATACGAGTATAATATGTAATGTACACTCACGAGAATGTAATCAAAGGAAATATACATATATTAATTTCTCGTTGCTATTTATTTATTAAGGAAAAAGCGAGTGCCTTAATAAAACTGGGATCCTTTCATGCGCTTCAAGACGACGATAAAGACTACATGAAATGTTTTGAACGAGCTGAAGAGTTAACTCCCGATAACGTTGACGTTTTCCATCATCGCGGTCAAGTTTTGTTAACTAAAGGTGTAGTAGATGAGGCCGTTAATCAGTTAGCAAAAGCCACGAATATGTGTCCAGATTTCGCACTTGCTGCAGCGAGTCATTTATACATCTTGTACAGACAACATGTACATAATGAAAATTATTCCGGCCGACAAGATGTCTTCAAAAGTTTTCCAAAGCTTTTGAGGAGGTTCCCTGATTCTCCCGACGTTTATAACTTGTATGGGCAGGTGCGTCCACGGTTGTATGTATATCGTAGATTATGAATATTGAATATTTTATTTATGTTTTGCGTTAACGAGAATGCAATTCTCTTAATTTTGGAAGCAAGATCGCAAAATTCTTTATTCTTATTTACTCGTTTACTCCCCGAAATACAGTGCTTATTTCACTATTTTATGGGTAACTATTGTAGGTGCTAATGGAAAATCAGCAATTTCAAGAAGCAGATCAACAGTTCGACAAAGTTTTAGAGTTAGATCCTACTAATGCTTCAGTTTACGTTCATAAAGGTAATTATTGTTTACCTTGTGCCCTATCGATCATTCTATTTCTTTATTGGATCTTTACTGATTCTTTAATCTTTTGTTTATTAGCAATGGCAGACTTCCAGATATATCGCGACCCGGAAAAAATGATTCAGACCCTGAGGGATAGTCTTAAAATGGATGACAGAAATGAATTTGTGTACGAGACACTTGGAACGCTAGAACTTCAAGCGTAAGTGTAATTATGCAAGTTAATGTAAAAAATAAGAACTTTTATGTTTTTATGATTGGTAATGAATGACTGTGCTTCTGCAGAGGAAACCTGGACAAGGCCGTTGAAGCTATAACTAAAGCATTGGAGTATGCGAAATCGTTCCAGGAAATGATGATGCTATCGTCTCTCAAGAAAGCTGCCGAAGTTCAAGTTAAAATAAAAAATAAAATCGGTCTTCAGACACCTGTGTTTCCTCCAATGCCAAATGGCACTCCAATGGCGTAACCGTAGCAGTGGAATATTATATTAGCTTAACTGTTACTACCAACAATAACAATTATTCCTGAAACTATAGTCTGATCAGTTATTCTCCAAATTGACAATTTAATTACTGCACGCGGTAACAAGTTCAGATATAGTCCCTTCCGTTGATAGTAATTTCCCGGTCACGCTCATTGAATTTGGTATCCATGATGGAAGTAGTAGTACGCAAAAATGTTATTGTATTTGGAAGAAGAAATGTTAACTTAGTGTTAGTTGCAGCGAAATATCCTTATTTAGCATTAAAATCTTCTATTTTTTAATATGATAGCTTTATAGGTAGGTAGCATTTGTGTGAAAGGAGATAACCTAACTTGTGTCACTTTTTTCCACTTTCTCCTACTCACTAATTCTATTCATTCACTATTACATGGACATAGCTTAGTAAGTATGTACATCTACATCTACATATAATGTAACAGTCATGTTTTATTGACGTGGAACAACCGTAGGAACAGCTAATTGGGACACGTGGTGTCAAAAATGCTTCCTATCTTGGACACTTCCTAAACTTTTTATTGACTTAGCAATAACCACAGACTGTAACAATTAAGTCACTGCTACAACGTTTGTAACATTATAGCAAATAGCAACGCTAATTAACTTGTCAGTCAGATTGTCAAATAATCGGCGAGCCTCGGGAGTGTTACATACTTCATTGGTATGTATAAAAAAGGATTTGTTTTAGTGTAGTTCGAGTAAATGCACAGGGATACTAAAAAAGGTGCTCAATCTTATCCCGTAATTTTTCAAAGTTAAATTGTTATTAAGCTTTCATTTTCTTCGGTCATCCAGTGGATCCTAAGATTTTTTAAGTACGCTTTACAGTTACTGCTACTAATTACAATTACTTACCATGAAATCCTCCATTTCCACTCTATGCCTTCTACCTGCTTTTCCTACGTATTCAACGTCCAGTATAACGGCAAACTTCTTCCGCCTGTTCTTTGAAGATGTTGCGCTTGTGAAAATCCACACGCAATCTAATGTTGGCTTCAATTAAACGCGTTTTGAAATTGATGTCTTAAGGCCCTGTAACATGCCGTCAGTAATACAAAGTCAGTTTCTCGGTGGATAGATGGTAATGCAAATGAAATCTATGACACCTAACGTTTTTCGTTAACTTCCGAGTTAAAAATATTTAAACTCTAATAGTGCTTATTGCATCTGAGATTTTCAATAATAATTTCGAATAAAAAACGAAAGTAGTACATTCTCCTATGTTGAGCATGTAGAATACAATTGGGATGTAAACATTGTCGCCAACAAAACGACAGAAACACAATTTTCTCGAATAGTTATGATCGAGATTTTCTTGTATCCTACTAGTAAAATAATGTTTGTGAAATTCTTCTTGTTACACTGTTAGAAAATATAAGCAAATACAAAAATTAGGTACAGTTGTTTTATGCTGACGCATTTTCGTTTAACTGTTGGGAATTGGGAATGAAGAATCTACAATAAGCAATAAAGACCTGAATTTGGGATGGTTATCTCCGACAATAGCAGCAACATGGTACAAAACTCATTCACGTATGTTATATTACATACATTGTTGTTACATAACACTTTTATTTACTACTGTAGGTTGCTCGAATTACAGCAAAAACGAATCCCGTACCATTGACATGAAATTATTGATTTTTTGAAATCTAAATGGGACTATCGGGATGACTCAATCTTCTTAGTCCAATTCAAAGCAATTCTGCATACGGTTTACACAACTATAGATTTACGACTTTACTGGCGAAAGGAAATTAGACGTGGTACCCACGAAGATGGCCTTTACCAATTATTTCACCCACGAAGAACATAAGAACCAATTCGGTGGCTACAATGGTATTCAACCAGGCCTCCTGTTTAAAATACATAAAATGCAAGGCTCTTATTATCGTTATTATCTTTTGGAAATTGGCTCAACGTGTATCCAATTTGTTCATTAATTCTTAAAATATTGTCTTTTCACAGGTTATTTATCTTTACCTTAACAGGGATTTGCTTCCACCGACCAGTCCTGAACGTATTCAGAACTTGTCCAAAACCTTGAATGGCCTTGGGAATGTCGCCGGGGGTTGGAGGTGTCAATTCCACTTTTGCATACCTAATAAATGTTGCCAACTTTGGTTGCGCTGCTGTCACTAAAGCTGAAACAAAACAAATGACATGAATGAAATTAATGCATTTCTACCATACTTATTGTCCCATCCCGAAGTAACCAGTGCTACCTTTAAACCCCGAAAACACGCATAGATCAAATCAACCGACATACTCTTAAAAGTCTAACATGACCGAAACTAACAAACATGACCG
This sequence comes from Disparrhopalites patrizii, assembly GCA_034698585.1. NCBI lineage: Eukaryota > Metazoa > Arthropoda > Collembola > Symphypleona > Sminthuridae > Disparrhopalites > Disparrhopalites patrizii. The sequence goes on along the minus strand of JAQGBT010001390.1, from coordinate 21,128 downwards.
AAACTAACAAACATGACCGAAACTAACAAACATGACCGAAACTAACAAACACGACCGAAACTTCGCTCGCCGGATTCGACAGCGCACTTAAACCCTATACCTTACTCCTGATCTCATGCGTTGATTGCGTATGAATCTGCTTTCTGAACATAATCACTAGCTTATTATGGCTCTTTCGTTTCAAAGCTTTTATGTGCAACCGTGCACCCACCCCGTGTATTCCTGACCATAATTTTAATGACTAAAAATCGTGATATATATCTACTTTTTTACCAATCCGCATTGATGACCATTGATGAGCAGTATATCCATGCTTCTACACACTCTTCGAATTGTAATTTTTGTTACGCTAATTCACAATATCGTTTTGATATCATACGTTCCTACGGCATGTGCCCAAATTAAAACTAGAGAATTTGAACTTAAATATGTTTTTTTTTTCAATTACCTTGAGCCGCTTGTGGGGCTTTGGCTACTAAACCCACGATTTTACTCATTTTCGATTTGTTAGAAAACGATTGTTAGCGAGTAGCCTTAAGTTTAGACACCACTGGGAAGTAGTCTTCAATCACACCTTTTAACTTTTTTAAGCAACTGATGAGAAAGAGTTAAATATATACAGAATTTTGACCAGCAACCAGCACTAGCTGAGCACACAAGTCCTTAAAAAGCTAGATATATTTTTATAGGGCAAAAATCATATAATGAACAATATTTGAAGCAGCATATAAGTAAGTATATATTTTTTCCCATCCCGAACTAGCTCCAAAGCACTTTGGACTCGGACCAAAAGCACGATCTATCCGTTGGACAGTTCCACCTTTCCTGTGCATGATTCGAATGTACTTTTCCCTCCTGGAAGATGTCTCTTGTGCGTGCTTTTGAATGCAAAAGCAATAAAACCAGTCTGTCCAATCCGGATTCGCAAAGGTTTCCCTCGAAAATAATCAAAAATATTTTCCAGTGAATAGGCGGCACCGGAATATCGTCAAAGAATAAAATAACAGCACTCGGTAAATAATGAAAGAAATTACAAAACAAACGACATAATTCCGGAGATATTATTGTTTAATTGGGTCAAATTGTAGTTGTTATTACAAGCAAGTTTACGAACATTAAAACTTAAATCGGTTGATATCTGTTTGGTAATTCATTGTACACGGTCAGGAAGGTACTTTGATACTTTGTGTTGATTGAGTCGTTGCGCGTGGGATCTTAGTGTACCTATAGTTTTTTTTTAGTTTGAAAAGTTGTAGATCAAAAACGGGTACCAGCAGATAAAGGTCAACCAAAACATCAATCATAAAAAATGTTGCGATGAGAGGATGTGACTCGGGAAGAAATCAATTAGTTGAATGGGAAAAGGATCGTTTTAATTGTGTAATACAAATTGTGAGGCCATGAAATTCCGATGACAAAAATATTCTGTCAAAACTGTTTTTTTAGTATTGAAATTATTGTCCTACAACCTTTGTAGGACATTGGTATTTAAGCATTTTTTAATTTACTACTTTTCGTTGTCACATATAGTATGAAAATATGAAAATAGTGAAAAATAACCATGTTTAATTCTATGGAGGATCCCTGTGAATTCTAAGTAGTTAAAAACAAATGGTGACATTATCCTAAAAAGAGATAAGAGTTTCAATTCCGTGATTCGTGAGTATTTGTGGAACCCCACGCCTATAATAGGCATAGGGATATTTCAGATTTGGATCAAGAGGTCATCTTCCGCCTGTGAGTGACTGAGGATCTATCACAATGGCAAATATGACTGGGAACACAGGAATACCCGCTTGGGATAATCCACAATGGGAAACTATCCTCGTCCAATATTTTAATAGCTTAAAATGCACCTCCTTTGTTGGAGGAATGAGCAGTAAAAAGGCAATAAGTGTGAAAGAATTAGGTGAATTAACTTGTAACGCATTCAAGGAAATCATTCGGGCCATTTTCCAGGATTCTATGACTCCGAAACTACAATGGGCACTTGAAACGGTGGGTTGTTTCATGTATACTTGTTATAAGCTATGGCTATGTAATATTTCTCAATGTTGACTGACTGATTCTGAACGACTATAGACATTATGAGTTTTCTATACTTAGACCAGTACCTCTATACAGGGCAGATCTGTCTGGGTTCACTGATCAACCCATAGTTTCAAAAATTAATGTGGTAAAAAAGTATAATTTGAGTAATGATAGCAGAAGACGTCTTTGCTTGTTAAAAATTAATCTTTTCACATGTGAAACTTTCTCATACCCATTTCTGAAAATGTATTATGCATATAAATTATGTATGTGTGAGCAAAAATTACAGCTGTTAATTGTGTTTTTCTGTCATTTCCTGTAGAAAGAACTTGTCACGGACAAAACAAATGCCTTTGGGGAGCTAATTCCTAATTACAAACTTGCATTTGATCCTCAGCCCTATGCACTTTTTGAGTCTTTAAGGAGATTCTTCCCAGCTGACGTGGATTTACTAAGACCTTGTGTGATTTTAAATCCCAGACGAAGTAAGAGTTACAAGTCGTGTCCAATTTAATTATTGTTTTCTATTGGTGCTTACATATACGTCATTCAAATAATTCAGATCCTATGCGCACCAGAAGAGTTCTCAGGTACCTCACTGCTGTAGTAGTTTTCGCTGAGGAATACACGCCAGAATTTTATGACATCCAGTACGAGGTAGAGCGCAAACATGTAGAAAAAGAAGCATTGTCGTCGCAGTTGAAAACCACTAAGGAAGATATTAACAAAATGTTGATTAATTTGGACAATTGGAAAACTCAATTGGAACTTGTAAGCTAAGATTTAGAGTTTATACAAGTCTTGTTTTTATGTTTGCCTTGTGTCATTGCACTTGCTATTCTCTACAGCTCAAGCGAGATGCTATACAAAAAACTGAAGATCTCCAGAAACTGGAACGAAAGTCAGCAGATGTAGATTCAAAAGTTCGAGAGGCCGAAAAAACATACAATGAGCTCTTGAATCAGAAAAATTATCATGACAATGAATTGCAGAAGATTAAACGGGAAGTAGAGGAAAAGTCGAAATTAGTGGTTGCCTCTTCGGATAAAATAATAGCTGATCTTCAGATAGAGCAGCAAAGAGTAAGAGAATAAAATCCATATAAATAACACGCTCATGTCATGTATATCATTTTTTCTCATTCATGATAATTGAAAACTAAATTAATATTTATGGTTTTTCTGCAGTTGCAAGACCTAAATAATGAACGAGATGCATGTGGTCAAAAGCTTTCCCAATGTTCTCAGAGAACATCTCAAATAGAAAAGGTTGTTGTAGAAGCATCTACAGTAATCTCGTATCTTCATGAAGTGGTGCTACTGCTGAGTGAAGCTGTGTAAGGAATGAATTAATTGATTTCTAGTTTGTGACTAATTGAACTGACCTTTGTAAGTATTCATAATCTCAAATTTGAATGTTGCAGAGACGTTATGGATTCCTTAATAAATGCACAAGCAGTTGTTGATAAAAAATTATCAGCTGCTAGAGTTTTAGAATCAGGAGTTCAAGCACTTCAATCGGAACTTCTTCCCCTGCATGAAAATTCAAGCCACATCGATGATCGTTCGGAAGCATTACGCGCAAAGATGAAACAATATCAGATGTTGAATGAGTAATGCTAATTATTGCATTTACTTTTAACTTCACTGTTACTCACCATTGACTTTACAACTCCATTGTTTTTTATTTTACAGAAATAATAAGAAATTGAATGAGGATCTGAAACGAACAATTAACAGAATTGCTTCTATTAAAAATGCAATCCAGGAAAAGAAAATGTTAACCAATGCAATTAATGAGAACATTCAAGAAGCGAATGCGTATCTCGAGGGTAACTTACCGCAGCTGCAAACTCAATGGGTATTAAACTATTTTGAATACTTACAATTACATTTGTAGCTAAATAATAATAATAATAATGAAGCTACAGAACCAACATAAGTGTTGGTTTTCATCCAGCATACTTTACACGTACATTAATTTTAAAAGCAATCCAAAACCCTTCAGTATGTTGCGATTGACGAATGAAAACATTGTTTTTATATCACCTCGTTTTCACAGAAGGATTACATGAACGTGACGATCGCTGCAATAAAACAGGAATTTGAGCAACAGTTAGCCTACTGCAATATCAATGACGTTAGGAACAACAATGGGGAACGAAACCCGAGCCGCTCTCAATCGAAGGGTCCCAGGAACTAGTTCCAGTGCAACTCCAGTACAAAAATATTTATTCGATACTTAAGTTTTGATTTTAAGTGTAAATAATGTAATTAATTTAATTTAGCAGGTGTTCGAATTACGGAACGAACACTTTGCACGACAATAAAACAGCAATAAAATTACCAATTAATTTAATTTCTGCAAACTTCAAAGAGCTCATAAAAGTATGAAAAGAGTTTATTGTATTCATTTGGTCAATTTAGCTATTTTTGCCTTTGAATTTTCAAAAATTCTTCAGGCTTGTTTGAGTGTACAAAATTTAAAAAAAATCGGCTCATGTAGCTTTGGGTAACGTTGCTTTCTAACGGTGATAAGGAAGTAAGACTTACTTTCACTCTTACCTCATTATCTCCACTTGCGAGTTTTCAAAAATGCACGATTTAGAGATTTAAATGGCATTTTCACGTCTATGAGATTTTTAGTTGAAAATATCCAATTAGGAGACATTGTATTTTTCCATCGATACATTATGTAAGCCCTTCATGGGATTTTTATTGAAGTTTTGGGTATTCATTTACTAATCTCATCTTATCCATCGTTGAATAAAGTGCTTTCCACGTTTTTAACAGTAGTGCCTAGTTGGCTAGTATGGATTGTGCTATGGTCTTGGATGGATAACATTTACGCTGTTCTTGGAAAATTAATTTGGAATGTTAGCAATAGCAAGAATCTGTTCCATGTAAGCTTCTGGGGGTAAAATGATTTTCATACGTATTTACCCCTACGAAAATGATAGTTGTTTGTAAATGTAAATATTAAAAGTTAAAGACAAAGGCAGTTTAAGTTTGGTAGCATTTATTTTAGTTAATTTGAGACAAACAGATTTTTTCTCGCTAGATCTATACGTATATGTTTGACCGTGCAGGTTGAAGTGGCTCAGCTGTGGCAAGACAAAATTTCTTTTGTACATCTCACACTTGGAAATGGAACTACTTGCATGAGACAGGTGAGCAAGACACAGGGTGTGTCCAGAAATTCTGGAATAAGGAATAATTTATAATTGCCTCAACAATGTGAAGTCCAAATTGTAGCTGTATTTTATTCCACATTTATGAACATGCTCCAGGTAAGTAAAGTACCGGTTAAAATTGCACTATAGAGTAGGATTAATATGAGCATGGAGCCAAAATGAGCCTGCTGTTAAGGTGTTCGTAGTAAAAACATAATTGTTCCAGCGCCTCACCCACGTACAACAATGCAGGATGGAGAAGAACCAGTTGATTCTGGATTCTGGAACATTTTCTTTATATACGCGGAGAAGAGCTATAAGCATGCTTAACCCTTTGCTTGAGATAATGACATTCTCCAAGAAAAGAAATACGAGCAGCCCTCCAGTACCTACACTGAGCAGACCGTTGTGACAACCCAAATTGACAGCAATAAAAATAAAAAGAGCAGAAGATCATCATGTATTTTTACCAAAAAATTTTGTGTTTCATAATCGCACTTGCTCTGGTCACTTTCGCTACAGTTGTGGTGTTTTATGACCATTTGTCAGTTGAATCTCCTCCGGGTTTTCCAGAACCGGTGCTCAATTTCAGGAATGAGCAAGATATTCAAGTCAAAGATGGCCTCAATCATCACAGTTCTGCCAATCAGGAGGTCAAAAGAAATTATTTGGATTTAATCGAATCCCCATTTTTGACCTCCGAATCCGAGTCACAGAAGGAAAGGCTGGAAAGAATTCAGCAATTTTGCCGACAATATCATTTAGGACGTTATACGTGGCCAAATGATACAAATGATCTCGGAATCAAGGACCCTATTACTCCTCTGTATTCTTATTTCTACCACGATCGGTAATTTTTTGGGGACTATTATTTGATTACCACTATTTTATAGTACTTTTGTAAATTACAAATTCATTATTAGTCATTCCTCATCCCTCATTTTCGAATACTGACATTACGCAATACTTTCGGGCTACACTCGTCTGCAATTTATGCGTACAAAATACAAATCATATGATAAAATTTAATTATTGTTTATGTATAATAGGAAGCATAAATTAGCCTGGTGCCCAGTTTATAAAGCAGGATCGACGACGTGGTTGTACAACATGATGTTATTACGAGGCTACAGCGAAGAATTCTTGAATCATCCACCCAAGCAATTAAGTATTCTGGCAAAAGAAGTTATTCCCGAAGGAGAACCGAACGAACAATTCCAGGAAGCTTTCAAGCTCCTGGTCGTCCGACATCCTTTTCTGCGACTTCTGTCCGCCTACGTTGACAAACTTGCTAACGCATCTATTGGTAACAACCGTTTTGTCTTTGTTCTTGGTATAAGTCAAAAAAATATCTATACCAGCAATATATTAAAAAAATATTAAAAGATACTAGATTTTTATGCGGGCCTGATCTATTTGGATGACTTTCTCCACTTATACTTTCCATATGATTCCAGGGCAAGAACATGGTTCGTTGCATTTTTACAAACAGTATGGACGGAAAATAGTTTCCAAGTTTCGACACGACCCAGAAGTGCCACAAAAAGAGCCCACCTTCGAGGAATTTGTCCAATATTTGATAGACACGGACTTGGTGCATTACTCTGATGACCATTGGCTTCCGGCTTATCTGTCCTGCACACCCTGTCGTGTGTCGTATGATTTTGTAGCCAAAGTGGAAACTTACACCAAGGATCAGCAGCTTTTAATAGACCAGACCAATTTATCTCATGTCATAAAACCCCGTTGGCAACATGCCGGAATGACCCACTTGGGTGATCTTTTGGGAAAGGCCAAACTTTATTTTTCTACTTTAAAAAGAGCACAGGTTGAACAGCTGTACAAGAAATATATGTTAGACTTCCAGATTTTCGGTTATTCCCACCGACAATTCTTGGAATTTGCTATTCCAGAATAGATGGTACTCGCCCATAATTTTTTCCATCTATTTAACCAGCAAATAATAATTACTAATTACTGTAATTACTCTATGTCGTATTATATATAAATTATACATTATATTATGTTTGCTTACTGCATTAATTGACAGTGCAGATGTGTCATTATTGCAAATCCCAAGCGCCTCTGTGATCTGTGGTACTCAAAATCGCAAATGTTGTGAGTTGTGACTGATAATATATATCCTTTTATACATCGCATTCACTGAAATATCGTTTCTTTCACATTTTGGATGCTTTTCTTTTCATTAAGAACTTCAAGGAAGGTGCTTGCAAATGTCAAAGGTTGACATCCCTTACAAGTTACGACTCTTACCTGGTTGTGTGATACAACACAAAATAATTAATAATTCATAACTATACTACTGATACAAATTCTCTTGTCATTATAACAAATCTCGTTGATAAAAGTGGTAGTTAACATTTTTGTACGCAATAAAATGTTATCCATTTTAATTTAATTCTCATCCTTTTCTTGTAATGTACATACGTATGTATAAGCTAAAGGCTTGGAAGGTTTTGGCTGACTTCCCGACTAAACCCACGGCAAATGAAGGAAGTGCCAGGTGTACGGAGTTTTTGGTAAGTTTTGAAAGGTACTTATACTATACTGATTGTGTTAGTTGTATTGGAAAAGTTCGTGTCGGGAAAGAAAAATAGGATTTTGGCTTTCAACATGCAATACTCGAACCCTTGAATTTTTTTAAAAAAATAAGCATGCACGTAAAGAGGTGGCGTACAGCTTTGGAAATGGTACTGGAACTGGAAAGGGTGTCCCTTCAGAAGAGTCAGTGTAAAGTGGAGGAAATTCGATTCCGATGATGTGTAAGGCGCCATGGCTTAGTTGGTTAAAGCGCCTGTCTAGTAAACAGGAGATCCCGGGTTCGAATCCCGGTGGTGCCTCACCAATCAATTTTGGCTCACATTTGTCCTCTCATCTGAGCAGAGAGTAGAGACTTTTTTTTTTAATTGTGCTACTAATTAACGACGTATGCATTTGGCATTTCATTTCTTATTTTCATCATAAATCAATGGGAAAATTCTTTAAACGAAAATTATGCTCTACAAGCCCTTGTAAAATTTATGACCACTAAGGCGACCTACTTTATGCTTTTTTGTACTGGCCATTAATGCTTTTTTTACAAAATCAATTATACCTTTTATGCTTTTCCCAAATTTGGCTATGCCCTGAATTATGCTCAAAATTTCGAACTTTTAAAACAACCGTGAAATTATCGAAATCTCGTCCCGCCAGAATTTAAGAGGTTTTTGCAATGGTAAATCTCATTTAAAATTTAACTACATGTATCTCCCCTTTGCAAATTGTGGCGAAAGCGGCACAATGGATAAGCCCAGCATTCGGTATGTAAACATAGAGGTACCTTGACATGCCTATAAACCTCAGAGAAAAACATCTTTAGAGCGCAACATACCACCAGTACCAGTCTCTCGTGTCTCTTTCATATTCCTATAGCTCGTCCTTTCTTCTGCTTTTTCGTCTCGTTTTTTTTCTCCTCTTTTTGTCTCTTTTTTCTCTGTCGGTCTTTGCTCCTCTTTTTGTCCCTTGATTTTCCTTCTGTTCGACTGTTCGACAGATAGACCAAGTAAGGAACAAAACCGAGAACGAGACAGAGGCAAAAAAAAAAAAAAAGAACGAACGCGCAAGAAAAAACGAGAACAAAGATTTATAAAAAGGAGGACGGAAGAACGACAACCGAATTAACGAAAAGAGAGGAAAATAAAAGGTCACAGATGAAGGAATGAAGGACGAGTGAGAGACAAAAACGAGAAAAAGAGAGACAAAAAGAAAGGAAAAGCAAAAATAGTAACCCCGTGTTCAGACTTTCCTTTTGACGCGCGCTTGCTGTAAAAATGAAGGGAAATACATCCTTCGTCGACTTTATACTTTGCTTGTCGCGAAACATTTCTCGCCCAAATTCATTTCGTTTCATGTTTCATTTTTGTCGTCCTGCTCATACTTTATGCTTTTCACTTCACTCAAATTATGCGTTATAACTTCCGTTTCTTGAAAGTTGATCCGGTTCAACTTTTGAGAGAAGGAATACATGAGTCAATTGGCGAGTCTATTTATTTACAGCTTTTTCATTAATTGTATCAATTCAATAGTGTGTACCTGAACATTTTGTTAGGTACATTAACAATTTATCGACAAAAATTAGCAAATAAAAATTTCAAAACAAAAAAATAATTTGAACAAAATAAAATATTGTAAAAATAAAATATGAAAATAAAATGGTATAGATGAACGTGTATTTGTGAATCGATTCCATCGATGGATGTACGTCGATTTGGAGGTCAACATGGGAATTCAATAAAAATAAATGTTACCCTAAATATCGGTGATATTTACTGATCTTTATTTTATTTAATTGTTAGATTTTATATAAATGCTACCGAAAATAATATTGTTGTTCCCGTCCCGTCGTCAGTTCCTAAACGAGTTACGATCCACTGCTCACAATTAGTTTTTCAAATATTTACCTTATGTACATTGTCCTTTTTTTGTACTTTTGAATTTGATAAGGAAGTAAGGTACAATGTTCTTCAAAAGGTCACAAGAAAATGTTTTGGTAGTAGTAGTGCTGGCGTTACTAAATATATTCTCTCACTTGTTAAAATATCTGAAATATAATTATTTCACGTTTTTCTGTGTTATCTTTACACTTTTCCCGCTCCACGGAAGACGATTAATCTCTGCGCATCCTCCATCGGTAAGCCGTAAATGAAAAAGTAAAGTATAAACATGAAACAGCAACGCGGAGGTAGTGAATTTGAAGGGAATGCAAAATGAAAAGTACGCGAGAAAGTCTTAACGCGGCTTTAAATGAAGTACCTGAAAACGAAAACGTTTGGATTACTTGTTTTGTTTGATTTATTTTTTTGCTAAAATATTTTGCTGGGCAACAACAGGATAATTTAGCAGGGAGAAGCACTAAATTCTGCCCGAGGAATCTCATTCTCGTCGTTTCTTTATTGCTATCAAAAGAATAACAAACGTCCAAATAATGGAAGGAAAAGCAAAAAATTGAAGAAAACATGGAAAACCAAAAAGAAGTGTTCATTCGTGTTTTCAACAACCACGCTAGAAAATAACCTCATATATTCAGAGTTCAATATGGGTTCATTTATTCATCAATCAACTTTGAGGTCATCGGATTGCTCATCCAACAGGTCAGAGTCATTTTCTGTGTGATGATTTTACATTGACGCTGTATATTCTTATGATAATTGAATTCTAACGAATTATGTTGAAAGTTGAAATATAGAGAGGTTATTTTGTTTCACAATAAATAACGTAAAAATAAAGGGGGAAGCTGGTGAAAGTTTTGTTAACTATAGCGCTTTTGTGGTGTTCACGTGCTGATGATCTGTAAAAAAAATCTAATGTGTTTTCAAGTTCTAGATGTTAATTTAGAATTTATGGTACCGATCATCTTCATCACTGTATAATAAAGGTTGATATTGATAGTACGAAAGTTAATTTAATGTCCATTGTTAAATCTCCGCAGGTTCCAAAAAAGCTTTCAATAGTCTCTCAGCAATATCTTCTAACGCAAAAACTCGTTCGGGTCCCCTGGAAATCCTTTATTTATTGGTTGGTATTGAACTTCTCATCCATCTGTTTGTTCCAAAAACCAAAATTTCCATATACTTGATCATTCCGTGTGTGGACAAAACCACCATGAAATATGGACCGTGTGAATATCTGCAGATGGGTGGAAAGGAAGCTAAAAAGGGGGAGGAAGAAGACTTTTACAATAATATGGAAAAAAAAGAAAAACATGATCTCATCTTTCATTTTTCAAGAGACGTATACACTTTCTATTCATCTCCAAAAAAAAAAGCAATTTAACATTTTTCCCACATATTTCTCATCATCATCCCGCCTCGGAAGATTTCTCCGGACGTGTACGTACACTCATTCTGCTGTTAATCTCCGAGAAAACTCTTGAGCGTCCGCTGCCGTATATTCAAAAAATCCTGGTAAAATAAATATAAAAATCCAGTATATTATTTAAAATATATGTAAAGTAAGTACAGGTGTTAGTCGACAAACAGAATGAGACTGTGATTTTTTTTCTTTAAACACCCCCAGGTTGAAGGGGAGGGGGGAAGAATACATTATATCGCATTGTCTGGTCGCCTCTTGTTATTATCCTTTTCAAAAGGTAAGACCTTATAAAACATACACATTGCATATACATATCAATGTATTACGTATATGTACCCAAGTGTCCTTAAACCCACCATAGGTTTCGTAGGACGTGTATGTACGTTCTTGTATACAAATTTTAGGTGAAAAACACCAGTTTTCCAGTGAGAAAACGCTGGATATTAGAGCTCTTCGTACAAATCCATATGTATTTCCATAAGGGTGGAAAAGTGTTCAGAAAAATCAGAGGAGAGGACGGACAAAAGGTTTGGCTGGAGAAGAATTGACGGGGGGAAGCGTCTATTTGGGAAATTCATGGAACGTCAAGTGAGTGAATCGACTGAAATGGATGGACTTTTTGGCTCTGGCAATTCAATGAAAATAACAACTTTAAATGTGAATCTCTTTTCTGCAGGGGGAAAAACTGTACGGAGTTTCACTGGATGGCTCATTTGTTCGGACACCGATAAGTCATTACGTCCACTATCACAATGATCTATGTTCCTATACGTTTTTTTTCTCTCTCTTCAAACTCTCCTGGTCCACGTTGATTGAACCAATGTTAGTTGGTAAATACAGGGGGTGAAAATTTCTTCTTTTTTTCCTGGATACATATCCACAATAATATCCAATACTATATAGAATACTGGAAAATGTAATGTTACGGAACTTTGATATACGCTATGCCTTAAAGTACATACATAAATGTTTTTTCCACAGTAGTTAGTTCCATGGATGCTGCTATTACCTTGTTATTCTCTACTTTCTCGCTATCTCGGTATATGTATGTGATATGTGGAAAGATGTGTCTTTTTGGAATATTGGACAAACTATGTATGTGAGGGTCATTCAATGTTGTAACATTATGGATGTCGGCGGGATGACACAGTCGAGTGTTTACTTTTCTTGTTCCCCTTTGAAAATTCAATAACATTGTCTTCTCCCTGTCTGTCTCGTCCTGTCTACTTTTTTCTCTCTCTTCTTTTCTCCAGTCTCTGTGACATAGACGACCGTCAAAAGGCTATCAAATCACAGGCTATGGGCTTATTATTACATGTAGTATACATACTATATATATTGCATTTTGTCGATCTTCTCAACTCCATGTTCCAATGCCTTTTCAGCTTTGAATTGACTCAGGTGATTGACAATGAGCATTTCATGTGTGTATAAAATGTGTAATATTTTTTTTTGAAAAGAACAAGATCAAAAATAAGAAGTATGGGGAATGGATGGAGTGGAACAAATTTCTTTGGCCATGGTATGAAGGGGTTATGGTGGAAGAAATTCGAGTGGCTTTTTTTAAGTAGGAAACGCTGAAGTTTGAAGGAATTCGCTTACTATATACTGGCCGAATTTGGAAGGGATCCGAATATGTTCGTAGGATTGATGAAGTCGGAAGGTGAAAAAGGGAAATATTATTTTGTGTGTAAAGAAATTTTTTCGGGGTATCAGGGCCACTGGAAGGGTTTCCAGGCTTTCTAGCATTAATTAGTAAGAATTTGGTCGGAGATGAGATGTCATTGTCTATATCCCATCGTTTATTTAATGGAAGGCTGTACATTGTTTTGGAAACGTAGGGAGCACAGGACCATCTTCAATCTACTGGTGCCATCCCCTTTTGAAGAAGTTCTTCAATGTCAGTGATGAACTATACGATATTGATCACCATCATCTTCTCTGCCACATTTTTTCCCTGAGTCATCCACTCTTCACCTTTAGAAATGGAGAATTGTGGTGGGTCATGTAGAATCTAGTATAATAGAAACGTAATGCTGTTTAGGTGATGCAGTAGTTTTTTTTCTTTCTATTTGTAAAACGTAAAATTCTTTGTAAACACAAATGTCATTCATACGCTCGGGAGTGATTGTGGAAAAATGAAGCTTTGTGGTTTTTGTGTAACTCCGTAAAAATACTGACAATTGTGACAATTCTATATTTTTTTCGCAGTTTGGTCCAACCGTGGAATATTCTTGGATTAGTATTGTCCGTATAGTGGCTGTACTTACACTGCATTTTCCCGTATTTGCCGGAACTAATCGTGTCAAAGGTGTACTTATTCAAGTGGAAATGTTCTTTGTTTTCTCACTACTCAGTACTCATGGTCACTAGGAAAAATCAGAATCTTCAACAAACAAATGGTTTGAAACAGCCTTTCATTCTAAAAATCTTCAATACCTATGTCCTTGTCATACCATACGAAATGCTTCGTAAAACAAATCAGTCTTTCCTGTAACAGAAAAAAATGCGTTTGGTGGGAGTTCTGGCTGTACAAATTGTCCGTTAGTAATCCTCGGGGCATTGATTAATTCTGATGTTCTACAAATACTTACGTATTCAAGATTTTACGACGGACAAGGGTAAACCAGTAGCTCCAGAAAGACGTGGTGCATACGTAACTCATATATGCCTCAGGAATTTTGTCGGAAGGATTGATAATTAAAAATCCAGGAGGTTTTCGAAGGCTGTCCTGCTCTACAATTGCATCAACAATCAAGGAATAACGGGATTTTCTTCGAGCTTTCCGCATGGCTTTGTTTGGAGAAATAAACTCCAAGCTTTTAAAACAGCAGTTTTAAAAAATTATAGGTAAACAACTATTACATTTTTGTTCGCCGTTAAATCAATGATAACTGCGCTGCTGTTGCTGTTCTTCCTTTACCGAAAATTTCTTCACTGATCAGAATTATTTCAGGTGTTCAGGATCATCTCATGCTGGACAAACTGCAATGTTATGGCTCTATGCGGAAAATATGGATCAACGTTTTTCTGTCAAAATTGCTGTGGTTGAAACCGCCGCAGTATACCTTTTTCCCTGGGAGTTAACCTCTTTATACTGTGCCAGTCAACCGAAACAAATGGATCTGGAATAAACAGACAAACCTGTCAATCCTGGATCAGAGTGCTTTTTGCGCTCATTCCCCTTCAATTTCCAGTCAGCATTTACGAACACCTTATATTATTTCCCGAAAACTCGGAAATAAATTTTAATATATGCAAAAACGTATGAAATATTCATGATCATTGGTAAGTACCATTATGATACGACTTGTAATATGGAAATTATTTTTTTCTTGGTAATTTAGGTAATAATATACGACTCACAAGCTGATGAAAATCTGTAGACTTTTGACGTTAAAAGGATCCAGGTTCTCTGACAGCTTCTGGGTTACCTTTGACGACCGGTCAGTGGTTGGCGATAGCGCTGTCCGGTGGTCAAAGGTTTAAAATCATACATATTGTATATACATTTTGGGCGCATAGTTTGTCGGACATAATAATGTTTATTACGAACAATTAATATTCCGGTAGCAACAGCTACTGCCGGAGAACCAAATCAATGATTAGTGATGATTTTTTCAGTTGAAAATGCAGAAGCTGACAACATGTCAAGGAAGTTGGGTCAAATTATAAAGTACGGAGATTCCCGTTTAAATGCATCACTCGATATTTTTTGCCAGACTGTGTCTCACCCTTGGTGGGTCGTTCTCAAATATTATTCCCACAGTTTTTAATTGGTTCACCAACATTTTGTTCGCGGCAACTAATTAACTCGATTACGCTTTTTCCCTTCTTACTTCATGTGGATTATGTCGTAAGTTCTTACAAAATAACTATGAAATAGGTGTATGCACTTTCACAATGAAACTATAGTAAGCACAATGTATGTATAAAAATGAGTCGTGACACTGACGAATTAATGACGTATCATCAGGTTGGAAAATGAGAAGATTCACCAAATCACTGCCTCCCGCTCCGGTGCCAGTTCTTCTTGGATTTTTTGTGGTAGAAAAACTACAACGAAAATCAGGTTTCTGCTTTGAAGAAAAAAGAAATGAAGAGAAAAATATAGGGAAAAGGAATTTTTTTTCAAGCTATACAAGTTTTTGAAGGCGTCGTTGATTCCTTGGTCCGAATATCGGCAGCTCCTGTCATGTAATTTTTAATTCTATGTGTGTATAGTTAATACAGCGACCTTCAATTTCAATAATGTCATGTAAAAAAGTATGAGACTTTCACTGGCTTTAAATATTGTAAATTATATTCACAACAACTGTCTTCTACAGACAGGTTCAAAACATGTGTCCCCACATTTTCCCACAGCTTCCAGTCTTACCAAAATTTCCTGGAGCCAAATTATGTCATAAAAAAGGCAGATAATTAAGCGGACCAGGTAAGACAGGAAACATGCTACTGACTTGTTCTATTATTCTGACGTGTATTTATTTACTTGTAAACAAAATGTATGCATCAAAATAAGTAATTCCACCGCAGTCATTTGTAATATACACACATATATGCATGTATTTAGTGGTCGAAAAAATAACTGGAACTACCAATTAGTCGAATTAGTGAGTAATTGCTGACGCTTATCTACACTGCTTTCCCCCCGATGTATCCTGGACATTGAATAATTTAAATTACATATATTTAGTAATACATAGGTAAATTGGTAACGATAAATACATATATTATGTATACATATAGTAAATATTATTGTATACTTGCATACCTATACGTGCACATATTTATGCTATGATTATGTATTGTAAAATTTGACGGGATCGTGTATTTTTAAAATATACATAATACTTTGTCTTATTTGAAAATCACTCTGGTTTAGCCAAAGAAGTGACTGGAATCCTGGAAAACATTCTAAAAAAACTACAACCACAAACTGGTGTCAAGTGAAGCGATCGCCATCTCTCGGAGTCCGTACTAATGTATTCCAGGATTCTCCAGTCTATGAAATCCACGGAGGCAAGCAATTTACTTTTATTACTTAATATTAAAACTTTTTCCGTTACATATCCTGAAAATTAAAACCGTCGAATTGAATTTATATTATTTTCAACGTTAAATGCGTGCAAAAAATTCCTAAACAGTAAATGTGGTGTATAAGATGTACCTAATATAGATTGTGGGTAGTTATTTAGCTATACGTATTATAAAGGTGCATCACAGCATCACCATTGATGAACTTGTAATACAAAATGATCGCTGTTGTGAATTGGCAATGTACAAAGTACATACCTATATGTATTTTTTAAAGTAATCATACATTGCAAAAAAAAAAAAGTATTATATTAGTATTTCAGGACCCTAAGTAATAATTGAATCCACTGTAAGTACGTTAAAAACATTATGGAGGTAGAAAATGCATAAAAACGCAACACCAGGTCACATTCCATCTGGAAATTAATTTAAAAAAGAATTTTGAATATGTGTAAACATATTTATTTTAGATGTCTAGTTCTCTCCATCCGAATCGCCACTGCTGAAGTCCGAAGAAACCTCGTGGTCCCAAGATTTTACCGTCATTCCATTGGTGAACTGCGGCGCACAGCACTGGACTATCTCCTTAAATCGGGGATCCAGTTCATTGGGTAAATCGCAGCCGACGTAAACCCCCAGGGAGAGAGCATACTCCAGGAGTGCCCTCCAGTATTTGTTACAATGCAGAAGATGGGGGTTGCCCACAACAATAAAAGGAAAGCTTTGGCCCTGGTAATTGCAACATTGAACCTCTTCCGGCAGTACAAGAAGTCCAATCGCTTGGGCAAATCGTTCCCGGCCTGGACAAGGAGCTCGTCCTTACCGGATCGGACGGTGGAAAGAATAATGACCTTTCGCTGTCCACCTTGGAACTCCTGAACGGATGCAATTTTCGGGATTTCCGACTCCAACAACGTTAACTGCAAGGACAGTCTCAGTTTTTCCACCTGCAAGATTATATAAATGTACATACATTTTATGTAATCTTCTGTATAATCGTATATCAATGTATTATGTATTATTACAACCCAGGAATATTTTATACACATGCTTAAAGAATATTAAGTAAAGAACCAATGCTTAAACTTAATAATTCATACGACAAAAACATTTCAGTACCTGTTTGCGATATGGAGAGATGATGCCAATATCTTCGCTGGACAACCCACTATTCCTCAGTCGCTGGACGTACCTCGTGACCTGCATCACCTCCGCCATGTTATACCAACTGGGAGAATCCTCATTCTCCCGACAATCTCCTTTAACCCCATGGAAAATGATGGGGACTCCCGGCTTCAATGCAATCGGAAGTTTCTCACAAAGGTCAAAGGCCTCCTCTTTTGGGGCAAACGAGACCAGCTCATCCGCGTAGAACAGTTCAGACGGGACTTTTAGCAACATGAGATGTGATCTGTAGCTCCGGACCAGTTTCGTGAGGACAGCGGGGTCATATTTCGTCTCGGGAAACTTGACCTCATCTCTCCCATACAAGGACGTGGACATAAGGCGACTCAGAAATGAGCGTTCAAGGATCGTGATGGTCGTCTCGATGTTGCAGAAGAGGACGGGACCGAGTTGTTCTGGATCTCCGGCAATAATGATCTACCTCGAAGGATTTTTGGGCATCAAATTGCAACCGTCGTATTATTATATAAAAATATTTCAATAATTATTAATTCCAGATTTTTGTACATCCATGACTCACCTTGCTTTGTTTATCAATAGCTGCCAAAACATAGGGGATCATCGTCTCCGGTGCGGTGCAGTAGCCCGCCTCATCCACGAAAACGTCACTGAAATGTCCCGTATTGAGATTGAGCTGGAAAAATTGCCCGCCCGTATTCACGGTGCAGAGGATTAGCCGGTGCTTGGCAACAGCGTCTAGGTATTCCCCGTCCTCGCAAAATTCCGCAATTTTACTCAACGCGGAATCGCTCTCAGCTCGGATGAAGCCGTTTAAACGGACGAAATCCCCGGGTGAGAAGAGATTGGTGGACACCAACAGGGAGGCGATTAAGTCCGCCCCAGCATTGGAAGGGACCGTCACCAAAATTCTGTTGTTGGAACCACAAAACAAACACGTAGACGCATGAATTAATACTGACACACATTAAGAGGATGGGAACCCAGGGACGTAGAGCCAGAGCCATAAGCCGAAATAATGCCACCATAAGCCAGTTTTGTTACTAGTATCTTATTTAATTTAAAATGATTATAGATTTTTAGCAGCTCAGAAATGATCTAAGAAATGGGCCAAAAAAGCACATGAGAAGTAAACCTAGAAGTATGTACGTATGATGTGTAATGTTAATGTGGTACGGAATTATAGAGGCAGGATCATAATAATACGGTACAGGTTACAACAGGAAATACAAATTACAAATACTAAATATTATTATGTACAAATACGAATCATAAATTCGTAATATGAAACAGTGAAAAAATACGTAATATGTATATCTATAGGTATATCAGCTAAATTAATAATAATAATAATGGTAACGCAAAGCAACGAGAACTGAGCTGAGCCATCAGCTAAACAATAAGCACACATATATAGATAATAGATATAGGGGTCATAAAATTATTCAAGAGCAATGTGTAATTGCTTTTATATCGAGGGTGAATTAAAAAGTCGGATCTATCTTCACTATTAATTAATTGAGAAATGAATTAGATATTACCTGGATGTGGGTTCCAGGAAATAAATTTGCACGATTGCCTCCACGACCGTTACCGTCTTGCCCGTCCCAAGAGGTCCAAAGATAATGTAGGGCAAAGGTAGGCCCTGTCCCCGTAAAATCCTTCTCACAGCATTCCGTTGCTCCTCGTTTAAACCGTGATTATACCATTTGAGCGTCGCAATTTTCTTGGATGGGCGCTCCACATTACCTTGAAAAGACTTACGGCCCTTCGAACTTCTGACGATTGAGCTTCGTGACCAGTTTTCGTAACAGAGGACTCGGAGCTAGATAAGACGTATTTCGGATGCTAAACCGAAAATTAAAAAAAATCGTTTTAAAAGTTAAAAAAATACAAGTAAAAAAATATAAGGGGAATTAATTATACCTATACTAAATTATTGTCCTTCACGAAATTAATCTGAGGTTCCTGCAATATCAACGGGTCCGGAAAAAGCCGTTGTGGGCCGAGGAATTACATTGCTGTTTCCATGTCAAAGTGCATCCGGCGGAAGATATTTCTTCCCAGGAGAAATTCCACATGCAAGGGCACCGTGGTCGAACGGGAAAGGTAGAGCTTGTCAAATAGCTTCTCGAACTTCACCTGGATTTTTGGGACCTCATCGTTGCTATTCAAAAAAATTCTAGTAATTTTGCCGGCCGATACTGTATAAAAAAAGAATAGAGTGCTTCAGTCATAGAATTTAATTATAAGGCAATAAAAATATTAAAATTGTATAACTTAAATACAAAGCAAGTTTCAAAACTAACCCGGAAGGACACCATCGGCCGCACTGACTTTGATTGTGGCACCAACTGAAATGTTTTGCAGGAAATCATGCATACGTGGAGCTTCAAACCCAAAATGGGCACCTGTGTCCCTCCGAAAAAGGACATCCGGCACATCGGAATCCCGTCGAAGAATTCAGCACTGGATTTCTTCGAACCAAATGGAGAGCCGGAAGAGCTTCTGTAAGACAAGCATTTATTTTACCAGCTTATTTATATTACGTATGAACTAATTACCAGATAAAAATAAAACTTAAAATTTTGGCCAAGGCTATATGTTAATGGGAATTGAAAAAAAGGACCACAACTGACCACATAATTTCCCGGAACCAATGGGACATCTTCTCCCATTTGCTTAGACAACAGAAAGGGACAAACTTTCACAAGGGCATTTGCATCCTCATTTTGAAAGCACTGGATCAATTCCTCAGGGATGTGGTAATTATCCATTTTAAAGGGGATGAAAAAGGCAGACCGAATTTTGGCAGGTGCCGGAATCTGGACTTATAACAAATTTCCAAATACATAGTGGCAAAACGAAGGTGTAGATGTATTGATTGAATTCTAATTTTTAAGTCGAACAGTGATTACCTTCAAGGTCAAAATACACCCGGAGTGGATAATATTGGGATCGAATTTCTCGGGTAACTTGGCCCCATCGTCCTTCACGAATTCGTAGCAGCAAACATCTTGAACTTTAGCTCTGGTTATTCCAATAAAAATGACATCGGTGCTTCCAAAATTGTGAATCTCCGGCTTAACCACGCCCACCTCTCCCTCGACATTCTTCATTCCTTAATCGGATGGATGGACTTGGGGAAATTCGTACTTGGCTTTTACTTTGTAGTAGTACTTTGTACATCTCTTCCAGCTCGTCCGTGTGACTTCCTACGACATTTCTACACCAAACAAAATTCGGTGAAATTCCGATTCACGTCTTATGTTCATTTTTTTTTTTACATCTTATGTAGTCGCAATTATATTCAACTTTTAATTTAGTTGTGATTTTATAAGGAAATTATCTATATTATTTTATTCTATAATATTTCATTAGCTCAAACACTTTCCGTACGTGACACCAAGGGCTCTTCTTTTGAAGTAAAAAGGCGGTATACCTATATAGGTGACGTGCATGGGCATTGCGGCATTCTAATGTTAATGTTTCTTAAGGTGACTCCGAGATTCAGAAAATCAGAAATGTTATGGTCCAAAAAAAATCATTTAATTATTGATAAGATAATGTATTTTCACAATGCATTTTGGTATTATTTTCCTGTACCTACACATTCGAGCTGTCCAGTGAGCGTGGTGTTATCTATTTCGTATTATCGATTGAACGTAATGTATTTTTACAATATTTAAAAAAAAATTCAAACGAATGGCATTCCAAATATATTTTGAAGAGGCTGTAGATTAGTGGAAGACCAATACTGCTCAGGTAGCTATACAGCAGGGGTGCCCAACCAGTTTAGTCTCGCGGTCACAAATGTACTATTGCTGCGGCGCAATGGTCACAAAAATTTTTTTACTCGTAAAAGGCGTAAATA
>JAQGBT010001389.1:0-32649 GCA_034698585.1 Disparrhopalites patrizii | reverse complement strand
GAGAGAGAGAGAGAGAGAGAGAGAGAGAGAGAGAGAGAGAGAGAGAGAGAGAGAGAGACGACATGCAAGAGAAAAAAAACGGTCCGCCAATCACAATAAGAGGAAATGCATAAACCTGTGTAATATCGAGCTTTTGCCTTCTCCTTCATTTCTTCTTTTTTTAAAAAACATAAACTCCCTCAGAAGGAATGGTACAGTCCACGGCGACGTTCTCTCCCTCACACGGAGTCCGCCTGTGTATTTTTATATGTGGAAAGAGAGAAGGGGTTGAGAGAGAGAGAGAGAAATATAAACCGCAAAAATCTAGTAAAGTTTCCCTGTGCCTTTCATACGTGGATATGTGTATGTATAATCTATAGGGAGGAGGAGGTGGGGAATAATCTTGTGTGAGGAAATGCATATGGGATAGGTACACATATAACGATGGGAGAGTCCGTGAGTTTTGTGGAAAAAAGCATAACCATTTAGGTAAAGTTATTCCAAGTTGTCTCTATTTTTCCACCTCATCGTCGTGTAAAGGGTGTCTTCCCCCATCCGTATTACACTTGGCTTCCAAGTCACAAAAGTTTTTTTTTTGCCTTTTTTACGTCTTTTTTTCCACAATTCCTCACCTTCCCCTCTCCGTTGATATACATACGGTTGCTCTCTTAATGAATCATGCATGACAATATAATAATTACAATCTCTTTCCCCATTCAAAAGGGGAGGGGGAAAAAAAGGTGGTACGTGAGTTGTGAAATGAAAAAGAATCTGTAGGAACATTTCCATCTCCTCCTTGTCTCTTGACTTCTTTGAACTCTTCAGTGAATTTGGTGGCCGAGCCGTCACTTCATCCATCAACTCTTTCCCTCGGATCAAATCGCCTCCCTCGCAAATGCTTCCACATGGAGGATTATTACATGTGCTCATGCCTATCAAATTGGACTGGATGATACTCCGGCAAAGTGCATCAAACTGGATTTGTCCCTTCTAGGAAGGAGCATGTCCATCGTGAATATTGTTGTTTCAAATGAAAATAAATACCTAATATTTGATGATTCCCTCAATTTGGCTTGCCCTCTTTTAGGCAGAAACACGTACGAATTGTAGGAAAAGAATAAATAAATCCATGTATCTACATCAGTTTACATGTGATTGAACGGTGCAAAATATGAGAAACAATGGAGGTACGAAAACAATCCCAGAAAAGTATTGATCCTGTGAAGAACAAAAAAATATATACTGTCTTCACCACCACACGAATCATTTCTAGCTTTGGTTTTTTTCTTCTTTTCATTCTCTTGTCAATAATTTCACCACTAGTTATTTCTACCTCTCACACAGGCCACACAGTGAGACGCTTTCATTATTATGCTCAATATTATTATCATTGTTATGCTCAATTTTTGAACGTTTTTTTTTCTTTTACAGACTACATGGATCCCTATGGGTTTCACTTATGTATACATTTGCGTGTTTATAAGGATTATGAATATACGTGTACCATCATTTCCTTGCGTTTTCTCCTCAGAAATCGGTGGTAAATGCTCTCCATCTAATCTTGCATCGGCATATCTGAAAATATTATTACGGCAGTGGACTGGTTGACAATATTTCCCCGTCAAATCCCCAGTCCAGTGAATTTGTTGGCCGTCTCCTCCTTTTTTAACACTTCTCCTGTGCATGTATAGGAATGGATGGAGGTGCAATGTGCACAAATTCCATGCTAGAGCAGATTCACACGTACGGTGAATGGTATATTGGTATTCTAAGGCAAAAAAAAAAGAGAGCTCTTCCTTTGCTCTATTCTCCGTCTATTCTGGACTTGTATAATAATAATAATAATAATAATAATAAATAGCTGTATCAGGAGCCAAGTTGATTTTGGTCCTTCATGCATACGTTGGGCTAAGGGCGTTAAAACTAATAAATTCCTCTGTACTCCACCGCTCCGTCAGGCTGAAAGAACATGAAATGATGGCCATTATTGGTGTCTCATAAACATTTCCGCAACTCACGTAAAAAATTGCACATTGCATATTTCCTTGAGAGTGAAGCTTGTCTGGGCTTTACCTCCACCTAGAATCTTTCCGAAAAGCAAGAGAAGTTGATGGTAAAAAAAAAGGGACATAAAGGGCAGATTTCTCTCTTTGACACTGTCCCTTCCCTTGGAAATGGAAGTTTTTGGATGTAAAAGGTTGAGCTTTTAAAAAGTAAGCTACAGGCCACCTGTTGAAGGCACGCTCAAACGGAGTTTGTAAACAAAGGGAAAATGGTAGTACAAACACCATTTTTTTAAAGCATCGGAATCAGATTTCTTCTCCCTTGTACCAGGACCATGAAAGTACTGGCTATGACTCCCCCTTTTTTTCTATAAAATTCGGAGAGAGCGACAAACCCCAAGGAATGTGATACTTGATCTTGGGCCAAAAAATCCCTTCATTATTACCATTTTCTATTTTTTTTCTTTCAAGCACTTCACTCTTTTTTTGGGGGAAAATGGACACTGCGGGCCAAATGTTTGATCGCGGTCCTTTTTCTGAAGTTTTTTTTTCTCCCTCATTTAACCCACGCATTTGTTAAACGCCTGTTGACCTTCTGTATCTCGTGGACTGTCCATGAGCTCCTTGCTTACATACAAACGAGCTCTTGAGGACGTTCCTTGTGGTTTATTGTGTAATTATTATAATAACGTCCATAACCATTATGTATGCCGTGTCGTCACTGCTAGTACCCAGTGGCAACCCGTGATATTTCTCTTACTCCTCACAAGCACTGAAGATTCTGCATGTCTCTCTGTCTCGCCTTTTCTTTTCATTCTCTCTCTCTCTCTTTCTCTCTCTTTCTCTCTCTTTCTGTTGCTCTCTTTCTCTTTCTGTCTTTCTCTTTCCCTTTCTCTCTCTCTGTCTCTCTCTCTGTGCCAAGTCCTCGGACTGGTGTGATGTCAGCGAAGGGCACCAGAGCCAGTGAATGGAGAGTGGCGAACTTGATGATGGACGGGAAATGATTTTTACGTGCTTTGAATCCCTAAACAGAGTCTTACTTTTAAAGTAGAGAGAGTAATTATTATGTAATTAAATAATCTTGCAGCTACATGCGAGCTTCCAGCAATACATTTTGAGGTCTTTTCTGTAAAAGCCGAATGTCTCAGGACATTCTGTGTGCAAACGGCATTGTTATAACCTTGTCTCCTCTACGGGGGGATATTAAATCCTATTAACACAATAACAAAGTTGATCTTACCTTTACAATGAAGGAATGAACTATGTTTAGTAGCTATCCCACAGTATATGGAGAGAAGCGCAAGGCGCGAAAATGCAATGCAATTTGAAGCCAAAGTCCAGGCTCTTACCTCACGCATGCGCTCCCCCTGGAGCACCAGTAATTTACTTGACAATTGATGTTTTACCTGGACAAATTGTTCCACTGAGTATCATCCGATTACATCCAGGGCTTAGAGGACGCCAAAGGAAAAGTGTCTCAGCCCCCAGGGATGTCTCCCCCTCCTTGTGATTAGTAGTAATCCTGGCGGAGGAGGAACGGAGCACATTACATTCATTCATATTATTTTCAGCAACCTTGTAACGGCAAGCTTGGGCTTGTAATTAAGTCGTAATCCGTTAAAGTATGAGCACGCGGTGAGATTCCTATTTTTTTTTTTTTGGAGTCCTGGAAGTGACTCCATAGAGAAACGTGAGGGAATACACGACGCCGCTCTGTTTCATTCATAAAAATGCCAGAAAGGAAAGGGGGAAATGAAGGCTCTGATAGTCACTAAGTACGTATAGGTATATACACATTAACAAATAGGACGGAAATGTATTCACCAAAAAAAAGTCAAGTGCTTTGGTGAATGTAATGGTAACAGTAATAATAATGATAATAAGTGACGAGAAAAAAAATGGGAAGAAAAAGAAGAGAAACAGGTAGAAAGAAGGCTTTGGGTGCTCAGTCACCACACCCTGCGAGTGGCCAATGAGATTAAGGTGAAGAAACGCAGGAGAACTCACTGGTGTTCAGCATCTGTTTAAGTCCCTTGTCTTATTGTCTTCTTCTCCAACTTGACTTAAAATCCTCCCACAGCTTCTTCCTCACGTCCATGTGCTCCAAATCTGTCAACAGAATCCTCTCTGTCGAGGTGGATGGGGAGAAATTATGTAAATACATTGGGATTACCAACACAATGTAAATCCATTAGAACGCCAATGCAAAAGTCTCTTTTCTCTCTCTCTCTCTCTCTCTCTCTCTCTCGCTTTGGCTCTCCTCCTCAGATTGGGTTGTTGGACCCGCAGAATTATTCCTTTCAGCCATCATTATTGTCATCTTCATGGAATTCCCCCAAGTCGTAGTTTGTACGGAGAGTCAATAGGTACAATAAGGACGTATAAAGTGTATGGCCTTAACAGAGTTATTGACAAGAGAGCCGAGGAAGACACCAGGAAATTAGCATATAACATAAAGGCAAACGAACTGGTGGTATGCGATCTTACTGTATTCAGTTTTTTTATATTATTCCCATGTTTTTTTTCTATTATGAACACATTACTACTGGCAAAGAAATCATTGTGGAGACGAGGCAGTGAGGGATGTGTCATGTAACCTACATTTGTAAGGGGATTCAGCAATTGGAATCGTGTGTGCATCAGAATATATGAATAATGGATGGAATTGTTTTTTTTTCATTAATTTATTTCTCCCAACCTCGTAAAACTTTCATCAACACTCCTTCTTTCATTCTTGGTGGCCTGGACTTTAGCATTGTCCTTCCAATGAAAGGCTACCATCTGTCCACAAGATTTGCTAAAGGTGAGTAATTACCTGTGAGTAATTAGATTATTAACTCACGCCTGTTTTTGCTCCAGTTCTCTCTTTTCAACGTTTTCTGGATGAACCCCATTGGACCTCCCTAGCATGCATCCATATACAATATACATTTATGTATACATATAAAATATATATATAAAATACATATATAAAATGTATACATATAAAATATATGTGTAATAATGTGTGTTATGTGCACAATGAAGACCAACAATAAAATGGCGAGTGTCCGGGCTTCTTCTCGTCATCGTGGTAGTTATACCTTCATTTATCTTTTCCTTCAGGACGTGCGGCATAATTGAAAGGAGGGAAACCAATAATCTGTTTTTCCCTAGCCTGTCACAATAACTATAGTTATGTGACAAAACTCCTGTAGTGTTGGAAATATGCAGTAAAAAAAAATGAAAGGAATAGAAGCAAAATACATTCTTCAATTTTGTTTGTTAAGGTCAGCATGATTTTTCACAGGATTTTTATATTCAGAGTGAAAGGGTGCATCATAAAGAGCTTTGGAATTGGTATGAGTGATTGTGAGTTCTCTTCTTTTTTCATTGTTAAATACAATGTCACATGGTTTGGTGTGTCGTTTGCTCTGTTATCACCGTCAAGGATCAAAGTATTGGTGTGGTCTCCGCTATCGAAACACCTGATCTTCTTCTTGTGAGAAGAGTGTTTTTATAAAAGATACAGATTGGGACCAAACGGAATCATGATAATTTTTTTTAAACTTCACGGGAGCTGAAACTTTTTTCCTTCCATTTTCTTCTTCTTCGTCGTCCCCCTCCATCTCCACTCATCTTTGTTATGATAATGTGCAAAAATTAAAATAAAAAAAATATATAAAACAGGTCAACAAGGCACAACACGGAGGAGCGATGATCACGGTGTGGAGGCTATTGACTCTCTCAGTCTCTTATCCGATGACACTCTTCTCTCCAAAAGTGCTATTATATCCTATACGATGAGGAGATAATTATGCATAATGCATGAATTGTTGTGGTCATATAAAAAAAGAGTCTCCTCTCAAAGTGCGTCTGTGACATTTACCCCCAGATTCTTTTCTCCCCCTTCTTTTTATTATATTCCTTCTTTTTTTTTGTGTTGAGCTCCAAGCATTTTTAAACCTACATAAAAGCTTGCATAGAAATGGGTCGGTAATTGTGGAAAAAGACTTTTTCCACGTTTTTGCCCACCGAGAGAGAGAGAGAGAGAGAGAGAGAGAGATCGGCGGCTATTCTGAAGCTCTGATAGGGTGTCGCCTGCCCCCTTT
Organism: Disparrhopalites patrizii; assembly: GCA_034698585.1. Lineage (NCBI taxonomy): Eukaryota > Metazoa > Arthropoda > Collembola > Symphypleona > Sminthuridae > Disparrhopalites > Disparrhopalites patrizii. Next base: position 26,576 of record JAQGBT010001389.1, on the reverse strand, counting down.
GAGAAAAATACACATGTATATAGATACTAAATGCATAAGTATCTGTATACACGTATCAGCAAAGAATGTGGAGTGTGCATGTGTGCATGTGTGTAATTATTGAGGACAAGAGAAGGGTAGGAATGAGAGGAGAGATCCTCCCAGAAAATGAGCAATAAAAGGTGGAAATCTGCAATGATTAAACGGCGATAAGGATGTACGCAGTTCCTATATCTCAGACTGAATTTGGATGAAGCTGTGCTTATCAAGTATACATATGTATATGCATATATAACTATATATGTATATATGTGCTCCCATGCCAAGGTACTCACAAAGGTGCATGTGTAAATAAATATATATGTACGTGTGTGTCCAACCATATGCAGTACAGAGAAATGGAGGACATCGGAGTCCTGTCTACTAAATATTTTCGGATCTACCCAAACGTTTTAAACCGCCTTGGATGGACCAGAAAGGAACAGTTAGCGCCATTATTGCCTTCCAAGGCAATGAAGGGACCAGCAGCAAAGGTGTGCATGCAATGCCCACAACCTTCTGAGGTTTCGCGAACCTTTTGTGTGGCGACGCCAAACCGTGGAAAGGATGGCCCCACAAGCCACCTTGTAGTAAATCCATATAAACACCAGCAAATTGCTACCTGAGAGAGAAAAGGTAAAGACGAGAGATAATCGTCCCACTCTCTAATGATCTGAGTTGATGTCACCAGAATTTATCCTAATGAAACGGTGAGTGTGTGTATAAATAATAAGAATAATATAATTCCGCTTCCATGCGGTTTTCCCAAAAGCACTTCCCTCTGGGACCAGCTTATCGAAATGGTGACTCTATTAACTGCTTTCAACACTAAAATAGTAATTCTTATGAGTGTTAGAGAGAGAGAGAGAGAGAGAGAGAGAGAGAGAGAGAAAATAGCATAAAAAGCATGACACCCTGTGCATGATGGGAGTTGAAGAGCCTCGCCATCCTGACAATGATAGTGGCTATGGGAGTAGGAAATCATAGTCTTTAATCAGCCGAAAGAAAAGTTCGACGCCCTCACTCTTTCTTATACCTTTTTCTCTCTCTTTCTCCCCCTCTCCCCCTCTTTCCTTGAGAGTGAAGCCACAGAATGAGGCGGTCATGCATATATGCAGGCGGAGAGTACTACAAAAGCCTAAGTGACGCCAGGAGAAAAGGATTGCGATTGTAGTCGACGGCAAAAAGAGCACTTCATGACACAGCTCATATTTGTTCTTTCCCCTCTTTATTCGGAAAAAATAATGGAAGTTGCGTACGGGGAAACCTCATCCCAGGTATACACCGAGATAATAGAGAAGGACAGGAGGAGGAAGAGCAAGTCCAAAGCCAGAGGATTTCGCCCACTCTTTAATGTAATCTACAATATGCATGTGCATAGTCGGAGTCCCTCTAAACGACCCAGTCGCTCCTGGCATGCATATACAATTGCATGTGTTGTCTCAGCATTAACACTTCACACCTCTTTGGAGTTGTTGAGGGAGAAAAACGGTGATGGAGAGGGTGGGGGGATATTTGGATGACAACAAGATGATAAACCCGAGTCCTGCTCTCTCTCTCTCTCTTTTTCTCTCGCTCTTCTCTCTATCGCACCAAGTAGTAGCAATGTTTTTATTATAATCATCATAATATTGAGAGTCTGTGCAGGTTTTGTCCTTTTAGTATGTTGTTCATGAAAAAAATGCTTGCTTCGAGGCTGTTGTTGCGATGTTTTTGAAGGTTTATGGAAATGTTCCCCTCATTTTGAGCTCCCATTATGAAAATGAAGGGAGACGGTGGGGTGAGGGAGAGAGAGAGCCCAGAAGAGAGAGAAACGTCAGAGAGAGAAGGAGAGAGAGAGGGGCAGTGAAGAATAGAAGATAAGACATATCCTGCACCAAGCGTTTTAGTAATCATCAAGGGATTCGTCAATGATTACAAAGTGGTGCGTTGTGTAACTGTGAGTGTAATAGCCTTTGTAATTAGTCATTGAATTATTTACAGCTTTCTGAATTTTGATGACCACGTCTTCTCTCTCCGTCTTCTCTCATTCCATGCTCTTTCTCTCAGTTTCTACCTCATTTTTTTGGGGCGGAATTTTTCACATTACTACGCATTTACCTTTTTTTTCTGTTGGTGTATACATAATACCTACATAACATATTGGTGTATACAAAAGCATTTGAGCCAACCGCACCCCCTCCCCCTCCTCGGGGAACCCTCGCCTTCCACCCTTCCACATCATCTCGTCCTTTTACCTTCCGTTCTTTTTCATTGTTTTTTTTTTACCATCTCTCAATGGTGACAAGAAGGAGTTCAAATTCTCCAAATGTGACGGTGTTCCCCTTAATTCCTGGCACTTTACCTCCTTCCTACACTTTCTGCGTCGTTTGTCACTCTGGAGGTAATCTTTGAGAATTTATCGATATTTATGTGACAATTTAGGTTTATGTAGTACCTTCAATGCCTTAACAAACAATAGACTTCTCAGAATATTCTTCTTGGACAGTGTTCCACAGTGGAATCTCGGACTTGTCCATTTCATGCACGAGTAAAATAATGAACTGTTAAGATGATTAATTTAGTTAATTAACTTAAAAATTATCTTACAGCCAGGTCAAATGCAGTGATATTTATAACATATTTGAAGAGAGAAAAAAAAGGTAAAGTGACGGGGGAAGTGAGCGGGAGGAGAAGCCCAGACATGTCGAAATCTCCCTACGAGGGTGGGCAGGGGCAGCTAAATTTAATGGTGGAAACATGATTTTTCATCTCCGGAGAGACTCAGATGAATGTGGTCATAACTCAAAGAGGAGAGCTGAGAGGGAGAGAGAGAAAGAGAGAGGCTCTTTTCACCAAGGGGTCGTTTGTTTCTTTTGCCTTTTTTTTCTGTTTTCCCGATAGTCTACCTTTTTGGTCGCCCTTCGGGAAAGGACAAATCCTTCCTCCTGAGATGTGCAAAAGGACGCTATGACGTCTGGTCTGGCATTTAGCAATGCCACTGTCTCTTCTGGGGTATCTCTACTTATCCGCATTTCCTGAACCCGAAGAGAACCAAAATGAATGAGGGTGCCCTGTGTGGAAGGAATTTATGGAGAAAGACAAATCGCAAAAAAAAAACTTTGGGAGTCGAAAGAAAGATTTCCTATACTATTCACGTGATCACAGAGACTTTTGTCGCGGTATAGAGTGGAGAGGGCTTGCTGGTGCGAAAATGCGGAGGAGAAGAGATCGGAAGAGGAGGGGCGGAAACGTCAGAAATCCATAAAATCCCTTAATCTATTGACACCCATTAGATTAATAAATTTCCACCACGGGATTTTCTTCGGCCGTTACGTTAGAAGGACTACTTAAGAGCCTCGGAAAGTCCATAACCATTGCTCCTCCATCGCCACGGACCACGGCGTGTTCCACTGCCACTTCTGCTCTGTCTCATCCCACAAATGGACTCGGCCCCTATCATCTTTCATGGCATCCAGTTTATGGACAATTTTTCCAGTTCACCGTCGGCAAAAGAACAGCTTTCTGTACATGGGATTTACGTTTTTTTTGGAAGGGAGAGAGAGAGAGAGAGTTGTGGAGGGTATCATCCTCCCTTTCCCGCCTTCAAAAATGTGGACGACGGGGCAGAAAATATGGAATAAAATCCTGGATTTTTTCTACACATACACGCACCCACATGTGTGTTGGGACAAATCTGGCGCTTTTAAGTATGTTTATATAGCTTTTGAGAGTCAGACACAAGAAGATTTGAGAGGGAGAAGGAATTGAGAAAGAATTAAAATTTCATTTGGATCATGGAGCGCCGGTGGTGCGCGGGAGTGTGAATATATACGTATATACATACGCGCATATATCTAGTATATGTCAATACATATACTAACATATGTACGCCCCATGTACTCGGATTTGTGGATGTGAAGGAAAGCAAGTGGAGTGTGACGGCGATATGATGGATGTGTCCGCTGAGCCAAGCTCGTCACAGTCGTTTTTTTGTTCTCTTGTGTCAATAATAGAAAAATTGTCCGTATTTTGAGCCTTGTCTGTGGGAAGAATGACCCAGTCCCAAAACAGCCCATTGTTTGTTACGTATGGGTCCTCGTTCTCACATCATAATAGTCCCATATAGATATTTTATATATACATGTACCAAGTAGCGCCCGCCATGGATAACTGTCCTTGTGGTGGTGGTTATTGTTGTTGTGGCTATTCAATTTTTTTTCTAGGGTTCTTCACTCTCTCTCTCTGTCTCTCTCCTCTCTCTCTCCCTCTCTGATATCCAACTGTGTGACCGTGCCGTTTTCCTCTTCAACATAATCAACTCAAGTATCTGGACAATCCATACACAGACGACCAGAGAGAGAGATAAGTATCAAAACATGTAAATAATTACCGCACTCCCCCGGTCAACTGCATATTTGTTGGGCTTTTACTAAGATCTCCCTCTCTCTCTCTTTTTCTCTCTCTCCCTGTCTCTCTCCAGTTTACGTAACGACAATATCCACCGTATAATAGAACATCCACGCATAACACTTGAAAAAAAAAGGTCCAAGTATGGCTCACACCCTCGCCTACACATAAGTAGACTATTGAGCTCGGTCCGTACACTCAATGAGGACTGAATAAGGATAGGAAAGAAAAGGGGGAAATGTGATATGAAATGCGAAATGAAATGTGAGGCTCCTTCCTGACCATTCCAATGTTGTGTGGGGGGACAGAGACTTGGGTTGGAGTTGGACTCGTCATGAATGCATGATCAGGGTAATGTGTGAGAGAATAATGCGTTGCTGATTGGACTCTGTAGAGCTTGGCCATTGCCGTGAGATGCGAATGTGAAACCAACTGACGGAGTCAATGGGAGTCCCTGGCGAGCTCTTTACCTTCTAATCGTTGGTAATGGGATGGTGGAAGGCGTGTTTGTGGTTTTGACACCCCCTGCTGCCTTTGTTTCCCAAAAACACGGCCTCCTCACTCTCTCTACATATTCTCACCTTTCCCTCTATCATCTCTCTCTCTCTTTCTCGTTATTCAGTCTCCTTTTTCACGGCTCCAGCAAACTGACCACAGCAAGAACAACAACAAAAAAAAAGCTCTCCGGGAGAACAAAAGACAGTACTCTCATTCTGTCTTTTTTTTTCGCTGGCTTCTGTCACATAAATCAGTGTAGTCACCTTCCGAGTCCTCCTCCACAAGTACTTTCCATGGAGTCCCTCTCATGGTGCTCATCACTTGAGTGTGATCTATTATTAAAAGATTTCAAACTCCTTGTACCTTCGAGAATGTGAGGAGAGACTCTGTAACGTGACCAAAAAACTGGGGACGCCTCTCCTTGTTTTTATCCCCTCACGCCGACCAAAAGTCGCTGGACCAAATCACAATATCAAGTGCAAGTCCGCTTGGGTAATATTAATAGTATAATATATATATACATATGTATATACATATAATGTGGTGAAAAGGACACCTACACATACGGTGGTTTGGAAGAGGCAGTGGTGGAGGTCGTTTAAAACTAATTGATTATTTGCACCCGACATTTACGAGCTCCTAATTGTTCTTCATGAGTGAATTCCCTTTTATGTACGAAATGCGGGGAAGGACTCACCTCATCTATGCCTTCCTTTTATAGGAATATCCATTGCTTATTGAAGCAAGTGCTGATAATAGAAAAAATTCATTTTTTTTAAATTCAATTTAATGGCAGCAACTTCAGCAGTGACAAACATTGGTGCCTTTCGTGAAGATATTTTATTATCTTAATTCATTTTATTTCCCAAGCTTGAATCTGGCTGTCTTGGAATTTATTGCAGATTTAGTATTTCCTCTGGATTTATTTTATTTCTGTCCACTGACAAACTAGGATTGAGGAGCGTGACTAAAAGTCCAAATAAATTGAAATTTGCATTTCGCGTGAAAGCATACACTTTTTATGTAAATTCTTGAGATTTAACTAACAGAATGGCAGTGCCGGTAGGAGTAAAGAGATGGTAGGAGGGAGGAAAGAGGGAAAAGTCATACCTGGATGGGGAATGCAGAAGGATGTTCTTCGTCGACATTCGAGGTCCACCGGTATTTATAAATCCCTTTGAAAACTCACAGGATTGTGTAAAATTATGCATGTGATGGTAAGGAGTTCTTTATGTCTTTTTTTTTCAAGGGAATTGTCTCCTCCTAGTATTTTTCCTCATCTCTTCCTTCGGAGCGTGCGTTCGTGCTCAACATGCCAAAGAAGAAAGGGCTTGGACGTAGTTTGATAATGGTTTTGTGGAAATTAGTGGAAATGTATTTGCAGAACATGTGTGGTTAACGTGTCACTTACACATCTATTATTTTAGAGGGGAAAACAAAAGTCTCTCTGTCTCTTTCTTCCACAGCCCTCTTCTGAGTAGCCCAAGCCACTCGTCAAAGCCCATGAGAGGTGACATAAAGAGAGAGAGAGAGAGAGAGAGAGAGAGACGGAGACAAGAGACGGGCGGAGAGGGACAAGCATGCATCCTCGTCGTCTCCTAGGCAAATCCTCGCTTTGAGGTGGGTGAATTCTCACGAAATTTTTATCGTCACTTGTGCATAAAGATCAATGCTCTATAAACTGTACGGCAGTCATCAAATCATCTGGTCCCCTTTAAACCCGCACACAATCCATTGACAAGACCACTCCGCCTCTTCCCGAGCAACAATAATTACATACTATGCTTCTCTTAACTATTTTCCACATTAACACACCTATACCTTTCCCCTATTTCTTCTTCCAGGTTTCTCTTCCTGTCCCCTTTCTCAATCTTTCCAGTACTTTCACATTTATCCAGTCATTATTCACTTGAGAAAGTATACCGCGATTCAAACAAAGCCTTCACTTTTACTCAATTTGTACGTGTATCGCTTTTCTTAGATGCATTAGATGATCGCTATTAGATTATGTATTCATATTAGATCGGTGTAACTCTTATAAGGGAAAACAATGCAGGATGAGATAGAATCTGTAACAAGTTTTTTCAAGGTGATACAAAAATTGTCAGTTTTATATGTATTAATAGTTTCCGTAAACTCCTATTGCCAAGAACGTGTTGAAGGACAAGGAAAAATAGGGAGAAAGGAGATGAGTTAATAAACATGTATAGTATTGAGTTAAATGGGGAAATGATAGGAGAGGTTTTTCTCTCAGAATGATAATAGCAAAGAGATTTCACTTTCATATTCACGCATTAAGGCCAACATGTCAGGTAGAGGCTGTGCAAAACTGAAGGAGCAGGAATAAATGGTGCTATTTAAAGGTTGACACTGCTCAAATGGGGAAATTGGGGAAATGGCAAAGGGAGAGAGAGAGAGAGAGAGAGAAAGAGAGAGAGAGACAAGGAGGGAGGAGTGATGAACTGGTAGTTATCGGGGGAATCAAGTGTGGCAGATGAATGTTGGAGAGAGGACGGTGATTTTTGTTTGATGTAGCGAAGCGAATGCTGTCGTTCACTCTCCACTTACCTCATCCTCATGTCGAAGACACAGGTGTGATTTGGTCTGGTTCTTGTTGATGGTTCTGGTCATTTTAGCGCAACGAGACAGGTGCAAGTCCTATCCTCCTCCACAGACCACACACTCCAACAAGATGAAGAAGGAAAAGGGAAAAAAATCATATAAACCATTGCTCACAAAGCACTTTTCCTGTGCCATTGCAACATGTGATGTACTCAGAAGTAGTCCAAAGTAAAGCTGATAAAAGCGTACTACACTGAAAAAAAAAGAAGAAAGTGTGGCTGTGGAAAAGGGCATCGCCCACATTTCACGGTGTGATCCCAAATCAATACCATAACTAAAATTATGCATCAAGCTCCTTTTATTGGCAGGACGAAGCATGTTGTTAGTAGAACGTCACTTTTTTTTAAATACCATCCAATGGTTGCAGGCCATTGATTTCATTTTCTCCAACAACAGTCAACATTCTTAAAGAAAAAGGAGCAAACCCATGTTTTTTAGTATCCTTGGCCCTCACACCTTTTTTATTGCAAATGCTGATAAAAAATATTCCTTGTCAACCCAAAGGTTTGCACGGATTTATATGCATTTAGTAACTATGTTGAATAAATGAAAATGTATCATTAAGTTGTAGCTGATTTCATTGTCGAAGATAGAAATTTCAGAGTGGCAATTTGACAATGATTGAATAATGAAAGTGTTCCAGGGAAAGTTGCTTCTCAGATTCCAATATAAAGGGTGTTCCCACAGGCGTTTGAACATATCTGATTAGTGCAAAAAGGACAGATTAGAAGAATGTAATGGAAAATAATGCGACCATGCATTCTTAATGTATTAAGAGTATTCTTAATGTACTTGGTTGTATTTATTTTTTCTGTGACGAATTCCTGACGCTTTCACACAAGTGCAACGACAGGTATAAAGTGTGTATGCAAGTGTTAAAAATATCATAAGGCAGGACGGAAGGAGTCAAGTTGAGGGGATGCTGATTTTGAGGGAGGATTAAATCAATCCTTGTTTTGTAACAAAAGGTGAGGAATTTTCAACTAAAGGTGCGGACTACTCTCATGAATATTTCATTTCTACTTGGTCTTCGCTGAAGTTAAAGGCAGTTATCGATTCCAAGAATCTCACTTGTTTTCCGCTTTATGACTACAATTGCGAGATAAATGCTTTCTAGCTTGTCCTTAGCCTCTTTATACTCTTGAAAACATGGTGAACTAGCAATCAGGATGCGGACATAATTGAGAATTATTATAGGTGCCAATAATTCCCTGTTCCTCGTACATAAATGCTAGAAATAAAAGTTCAAATTTCGCCTGTGTGACAGCTAAAAATCAGAGAGAACTTCAAGGCACTCACGTGACTTATGTCAAGGGCCGGAAGTGCTGCGACCTTATGATCTTTAAAAAATCTTTCCTCATGTATAAAAAAAAGTCCCTCTTTTCTCCCTATAATGCTACCTCATTACAAAAGGTTTGAACAACCAATAAAAAAAAATGAGAAAAAAATCTCTGCCAAAACTTTCAAATCCTCAAAGGAATTCCACCGAAAGAAAAAATGTTGGTGAAAGTTGCAAGTTCGTTACTGTTCAAGGTATATAAAAATTTGTGCTCGCAAACGTCTTTCATCACTTGAAATCCTTGAAAGTTAGAAAAATCATGGAGTTGATATTAATATAAAATCAATAAAAAACAAAAAAGGGGAACAACATTCTAATTTTTCTGCATCCACAAATATTCTTGTTCCACTTTTCAAGAGAAAAATAACTTGGAGATGGCGAGGATTTTCGGAACAAAACTTTGAGAATGCACTTTGTTGGTTTATGGAAAATATTTTTAAAAAAAAACATTTGCGTTTCATGGAATTTATAACCTTCCCCGCAATTTCTAATTTCCATAGCCAAGAAGATGAGATGATCAATTGTGGACGGACACACTTTGTGTTGTAAAACCGATTGCTGTTTTACAAGTCTGTTTTGAAGGTGTCACAATACCTGTTCAAGTTGAATTTCTCCGTCAAAAAACGTTCCCAATATTTAATTGGTAGTATGAGTGGTCTTTTTAAAATGTGTTCATGGCAAAGGGACAAGGGCTGGGTGGGAATTGAGAGAAGGAAAAGTCCTTGGAAGTGGAAGATTACGTGTCGATGGCTCAAAGACGCGTGCCAATTCCCGTGTACAAGTGATGGGCCGTCGAAGAAGAGCTCCAAAAACGGGACGTCGTTTCATCTTTGATGAATCCTTAACAGCTGGTAATAAATGGACCATTGACAGGAAGTTGGACTTTAAATGCCATCGCGAGAGGTGAGCGATTTGATGCGCACTCAAATCAACGGCAAAAAAAAGGGGGACTATTTGTTCCCCGTCAATGAGCACTAGCAGTACGCTGCCCTCCCAAAATATACACCCCAAAACAGAGTTTTTTTGAAGACAGCAATTGACGAAAGGAAGAAAAAAGCCTCACAATTCCTGTCGCGCTTCATCGTATTCTTTCCTACAGACACTTCCACATAATTTCTTTCCAAGTCGACCCCAACATGTACACACTCTGGTCCTTGTCTATCATCAATTTTCTACACAATTAATACCCTTTCTCAAGTGAGTGGGCACAGTTCTTCCAGGAAGCACATCCACGACGAATTTTGAGGACCACAAACACGTCCATTTCCTTTTTCTTCGACATCAAAAAGAGGACACAACTTGAGCATCTTTGAACATTATAATTTTGACAAGAAGAAAAAAAAAACCAGGGAGGGGTAAGAGAATGAGGGGATTTAATGCATTGTCATTATACACATAAAATTTTTTGATAGATGATCATCGTCGTAAGGAGAGTTTTTGTTGAGTGGAGAAAATCGGTCAGGTGAGAGCAGAAGATCATCCGTGACATGAGAAATACACCTCCGTGCGTCATCAGCCCACCAAGGATCATTTTTGCATGAAATGCCTTAAGCCTTACGACATCCCTTAAGATGTGGATTGTAGCTGGGTTTGCCAACGGTCCGTCTTATCAATATTTCCTTGTTCCAATTCAAATGTAGCCAGCGGATCCTCCGCTAAATTACAAGAAGAATTCGGTAATAAAAACTTGTGCATATTAGGTTGATTAAAACATCTTTCTTCGTCACGGGAACGGATTCAAGACCTTCGGACTTTCACCCCATAAACTGACAGGGTAAAGGTATATGTATGAGCATGTTTCAAAATTATGCGTTTCTATAAAGGATTCTCAATAATAAAAACAAATGGCTAATTTAAGTGGGGAATTGTTGCACCTTAATAAAAAGGGGTAAATATTATTCATTAAAGCCGTTAACTACCAGCCTGGGTGTACACTCCATTAAAACTGTACCTAGGCCATTAGCTGTCACCAAAAGAAAAACAATCGAGCGCTTCCATGCCTTCTGTCAGTGGTTGTGTCGTAAAAGGATCAAGCCAAAAAAAAAATACAACCACAGGAACCAATCAAAAAGTCAATGGATTGAGAGAACGGTAGCACGAAAGGAGCAAAAAAATGCATTTTTCAAACATGATGATGGAGCTATTTTGGATGGATTTTGTGAGGATTGAAATGCTGGGATGTTTCAGCGGATTATTGGGATGTCTTCTCTGACAGATGCTTCGCAAGGTACATTTTATTTTAGGCTTCAGATTTGGACGTGAGGAGGAGGTAGCCACCATTGCAGATCTGGGAAGTGTTTGGAAAGGAAGGTGGTTTATGATGAAGAGAGCTTCTCTCGATCTCTCTCTGTCTCTCAACGGGTGTCAGGTGTTACAAGTCCGTAGGGTGCTATAGTCATTAAGTAATATCACCCATTAAAGTCAAGTACCTGTGCATATGCAAAGTGGTTACTAGAGGTGAGAGTCTCCTTAATTCTCTCCCAATCTCTCTCTTTCTCTCTCTCTCTCTCCCTCTCTCTCTCACGGTGATGCTCCCTGCCGATGTAATTGGCTCTTCCGACACACTCTTTGATTGGAGCTGTAACGTTCTTAAGAGTGAATATTCTGCCTTTTCCCTCTTCTTAACTGTTACCATTGGCATCAGAGTCCGTTTAGCGCTTTGCAGAGCTTTATGGTTCACATCGCCTGTCACTTTAACTACATCCGAGCTGGTTGTGGGAACTGCAGCATCCATCCTTTGCTTTCTGTCGCCCATCGTCCTCTCGTGGAGTGTCGGTTTACCATAATTCTTTTTCGCGTAAAAAAATCCTATCGATTGTTGATGATTTGTCTTTTTTTTTGCTCCTATTGTTGCTACACTATACAGTATAAGGACACGCCGATGAACAGGTGAGGAAGACACAAATACGTGTAATCATCATTCTCGTTGTTAATAAAATCTCAGATTTCACTCCCTCGTTTCTCAAACTTTTGTGTGATGGCCCTTAAATGTGAGAACAGTTAGCCAAGACATTATAGTTAAAGCAGTTGTTCTCTCCCTGCATGCAAAGAGGAGAAGAAAAGAATCACGTACGTTTTTTTTTACCAAGTACAAAAATCTGATTTACATGCTTCCAAAGAAATATGTTTCCGCATCGATTTCAAAAATGATAGAAGGAAGGAGACATTTGGTCATACAAAGAGACACAAGAGATATACGTGAGCACCAAGAGGATTCTAACACATAATGTAGTCCCCGAATCTTTCATGTGTATACACACTTATGGAAAAGGAAACGTTTTTTTTTTAAAAATGTTCTCAAGCGTCCGCTAATAGTTGGTTGTGGGTTTGGACGGATGATGATGATGATGAGAGTAATTTTTGCTATACATCCGTGGGATTTTTTGGGTAGGAGACATGGGGGTGATATGTGGACACCCTGGTGAGTGTCCGCCACATGTTAATGCATGTTCAAAATACTTTTTTAAGAAAAAAGACAAAAAAAAATCCTTTGCATGCATGCATTGCCCTAAAAAACTGGGGGATTATTACGGGGTAAGTAACACATAAGGCTCGGCTTATCTTGGCTCATCCTATACATATGCACATGTCTTGTATAGACATAGGCACACATGTACACTGTCTTCTAGGGAGAGACTCACCCCCTTAACATCTCCAATGAGATATGACAGGGGAGAAGAGGAAGGAGAGCATTACCTCAGCTGAGTATTGCAGAGAGAGAGAGAGAGAGAAAGAGAGAGAGAGAAAGAGAGAGAGAGAGAGAGAGGGGGGAGAATATGGACCGTGGCCACATTTGACTCTTGCTGTACACTGATGTGCGTCTACTGTGGAAGTACATAGACATGACAATTGTGGGTGAGAGAGGGAAAAGTGGGAGAGAGAGAGAAGAATTGGAGGTAACCACAGATTAGAGAGAGAGCTAAGTCGTGAGATACCCCACGGATGCGACCAACACTCATGGCTTTTCTCCCCCAAAAAACTAATGACACCAGAAATATCTTTCCCCTCTGTATGGCTCACATCCTCAGAGTGTCGTGAGGAACGGAGAGGAGCTGTAAGTCGTTGAAAAAATACCGGTGGTCTTCAGGGAAACCGCATGCAAAATCAGAAGATGCTCCCATCCCCCTCTCGTCTTCATTTGCATTCATTACTATGATCATTTTTCAGTGGTAAGAACTGTGGATGTCGTGGTGCGTCCACAGGATATGACTTGTGTCGATTTTATGTGCCAAAATCTTGAGGTAGCCTGCTCGGGCCATGTGTTTGCATTAGGAGGACTTTGGAGAGAGTCCTCCTTGGAAGACGCCCCATGTAGCTCCTATATAAATCTTTTGGGGACGGCCGGGGAATCCAGGAGAAATTGTGGTGGAGATGGTGGGGCCTTGTAAATGGTGTATTAATCATGGAGAGCACTTTGGGCTACTCCCTCGAGCTCCCTCACTCCTCTCCTCGCAGCAGCGGTCAGCAATTTGAAAACACTTAAGTTTACACAAAATGCTCAATAAATCCACACACAGTGGCTGGGCTACTCCTCCCTTTCGGCTCCCACACCCACCACTGTGGAGAGTTCGTGTCCTTACATGAAGGAGACAAGCAGAGCTTCCCCCCACAGCAAGATTTATGGCACGAGTCGATGAAAAGTCTTGCAAGTTGTCATCAAATCGGAAAAATGTATGGATACAAGTTCGAGGGTGGTTTCCGTCCAGACTTCGTCCTTAACGATCTCACAGCCTTTTCCTCTCTCTCTCTCTCTCTTTTTCTCTCTCTCTCTCTCTCTCTCTTTTCTTTCCCCCTCTCTCTTTCTCTCTCTCTCTCTCTTTTCTTTCCCCCTCTCTCTTTTCTTTCTCTCTCTCTCTCTTTCTCTCTCTCTCTCTTTCGCCTTCCTCCCTTCGTCTGTTAAGAAATGAAGACAAAGGAAGACATTTAGAAGGGTCTCGCATTTACCCACACATTCCATCCCATTCCTTCCTAGGAATTGCGGAGAAGCACCTTCCCTCTCTTGCACTTCCGAGTGATGAAAAGGTGCAGTACCTTGATCAGTATCTCCGGATCTGATCAAGGAATTCACGGATATCCATTTGCCCATCACCCCACCAATCACCCCACGGCTGTGGAAGAAGTCAAATCCCCCGAATAAAACAAAGCCAAATGATTATTTGCTCCAGCATAATTAGAGTGTCCTGATACTGTACATATCTGTGCATCAATCCCATTACATGGAAATACATACAAATGTATAGCTATAAGCATTCAACCGCCTTGATGTAAACATGTACATATGTATATTGGGATGTAAAAGCAGAAGGAAGTTTCCGGGAAAATTTAGCCAATAATTGGCCCCGAAATGTTCCTGTGGGATTCACGGGATAAAAAATAATGGAGACGAAGTTGAATGGAGCCATGTGTGCTGTACTTGTACGTGGGTGCCTTATATGAATGTATTGTATATATGCGGACCAAGTTTTGGGGTAAATCCATAAGGAAAGAGGAGTGAGGGAAGTGTCTCATCCTAATGGATACTACAGACGACTCGGAGCTCTGGAGTAGCGACCTGAATCAAGTTTTATGACTCTCTCACCATCATTGACGAGGCGAGACTTAATTGAACTGCGTAATCTAACTGTCTTCTCCTCAGAATTATGTGAGCTCTCTTTAACACTATTTACAACTTCAATTCGTTATACTAAACTCTCGTCCTGCCACTCCTCTCTGTAGGGGCTGTACCAGCTCCAAGAATCCTCTTCTTTTCCCTCCACATCTCTGAGCCCTAATTTCTCCGGGAATTCCTTGGGGTAAATTCTAAAACCTCTTTGCTAAAAACCTCTTTGCCGGTTACATTTTCAGGAATCAAAGGATGCGACCTTTCTTCTCACGTGTCGACAGAAAATGTTAGTTTGGACACACTCCGGTTGCGATCACATTTCGTATATTGATTTCTCTACGTCATTTGCGTACCATAGGCAATCGCCTCTCCAGTCCATGGATGATGAGAGGGAAAGGAGGAAATGGAAGGTAGAATTTCTGAATTAGCATTGTTAAATTGTAAGAGAGCAGTGCCGTCTTTTTTGTATCGGGAAATCTGGACGATAAAAAAAAAGATACTCGAGCCTCTCCATAAGTATCATAGAGAGTTCAAAGGAAAGACTTGGAATTGAAAATATTAGAGAAGCAAAGCTGGCTGAAGCGATACACTCTTTATTATGAATCAGCACTCAGGGATGGACGTCCCTCTTCGCATAAACAGCACTCTCGTCTAGTTAAAAAACACATGTGTGTGTAGGACTGTTGAGCGAGGTAAATGTTCTGGGACAAACAAAAAGAAAAGAAAAAAAAAAGAACGGCTTCTCGGAAGTTGTACGGTTCCGAGCTCACAATTAATTCCTTTTTCTTTTCTATCATCGTACACACATATGCACACAATACCTTCAAATCCCATACACGCTCTCATGAACTTCAAAGTTGGACGAATTTACCAGTAAGCACTTGCTTTCCCCCTACTCATCTCCCCATTTACCAGTCACAACAATGCATCTTTGTAGTAGAGACCCTCCTCTCTTTCTCTCTGCTCATCATGGTCACGCTTTGGGGGTAAAAATCACATTTTTGCACGATATTCACCAAATCCTCGTTTCATCCCTTGGAATGTCCGAAAGAAACCCCGCAATTTGTTTTCCTAATTTGTAGTTGAATTTTTTATTTTGATATGAAGAGAAGTTGAAATCGCGTCGTTCCCTGTCAAATCTGGGAAAAGTACTTGTTCAGCAAGTAAAAACAAAGGATTAATGTTTAGGGGGAAGAAGTAAGTAAAAAAAAAAGGCTGTGGGTGAACGTTCCTCGGAGTGTACATAGAATGAAGAGTTGCTGGGCTTTTCTTCCAAAGAGCGCATTGATTGAAGGGGGACTCAACAAAGGCCGGCTCATAATAAATAGGAAAAAAAAAAAGGAAACAGATTGAGGAGCTTCTCAGTTTTTTAAAGAGTCCTGCACAGGAAGAGCTAAAGAAGTGATACAGTAACAATGAGCTTTTTTGGTAAAGTATCCCACCAAATTAACAGATGTGTACAGTACAAGCAGAGTGCCCCTGCGAACTCTCTCTCTCTCTCTCTCGCTTCAAAGTGATTGCTTTTGCTCGTACCTATACATACATGCTACATCCGTATCTTTGTATTTGTACGAGCACAATAATTTTCTACTTGGAGTAGTATCAATTTTTCTCAGTACACATACGCAGAAGAGAGAGATCGACAGGGACAGAGAGAGTGATAGAGAGAGAAATACAGAGAGAGAGCGAGAAATACAGAGAGAGCGAGAAATACAGAGAGAGAGCGAGAAATACAGAAAGAGAGCGAGAAATAAGAGAGAGAGAGAAAGCAGCGGGGATGGAGAAATGAAGAAAATGCACGGCCGACATCCTTCGATGGATGGATGGTTTGCTTAGCTTTTGATCTTCGCATGATAATGACAAAAATTCTGTTTTTCTCCTGCAATGTGCTGGGATGGCCCAACAGTATGCACACTTGTGTAGTGACAGACTCCTACATTACATCTATAGCGCCGCTTAAAATCTTAATTTCCTCGGAGACTCCATGCATGCACACATGTGAAAGAATCCACGAGTAATGTGTCAGCAACTTTGATCTCCTTTTTCTTGTTGGAAAAAAAGCAAAAATATAAAAAAAAAAGTCAAAAGAAAGAAATTTCTGGCTACACACGGAAAAAAACACTCGGCTGGAGCTTCCCAAAGTATTCTATTTACTGGCAGAGACATACAGAGAGAAAGAGCTGCGATAGAGAGAGAGAAAGGATGCGTAGAGCCTTAATACAGAGGCAACTACCTGGGGTTTATCCCATCTTTAATTTTTCACTTACTCAACTATGTATTTACGTATGTATTATTGCTCCTCTTTAACAAAGTAACCAACACCCGCGAAGTAATCTTCTGTTGTTGATACTCTTTTTTTTTTTTTTGAAACCAGAAAAAAAATCCCATGTAAAGATAAATGTAAAAGTCCAAAGACATGGGCATTGGCCACTTATCTTGAAAAATTTTGTGACAGCTTCAGCGTGTCGAGAAATGATAATTTCATCAAGTCCTGGTGCGGTGCGTGTAATGAGCAGTTGGGTGGGGTTGTCCTGTACTAAACACAAGGTGTGAGCAAACAATTCCTTTTTTTTCAACTGAAATCCTATTATCATCTCTTTCTTCTACCAGAGAAATCACTATTAATTTACTTTCTTTCCTACCTCCAAATTTTTTGGGGGGGAAAAGAGAATGGTCGTTCCCTGGGAAATCATTGATATAAAAGGTATAGTAAATAAAGGTACACTGGGAACTCTCCCTCTCTTTCTCTCTCTCTCTTTGAAGAATTTCCATTAATAAGGAGGAAGCACAAGATAGAGGAGACGTGCATAAACACATATGGTGATGCATAAAATAATGAGGAGGTTTTTGTGGTCGTCTCGTCCCCCCGTACGTTTTGAGAGGATTTCGAAGAAAAGGAGAAGGAAGGTATGAGTTTCCTTTAATTCTTGGGGCTCTTCATGCTGGTTGGACATACCTGGGGAGATGCAGTGACAGGACTTTGGAAGTAGCACTTGGAAGGGGTAATCCCACTGCCCATTGTTTCCCTTCAATTATACTCTCCTGCTCCACTCTTCAATGTGTGACAAACCTCTACACTCTTGATTTTCTTTAAACAATCCAGGAGGAAGAGAACAACAGTTTTTTTATCCCCAAAAAAAACAAAAAAGAGAAGAGGAGTTGTGGCTCGCAGATTCGATTTTTGTCTTTCCCAAAAACATTCGTCAGGACTGGTGAGTCTAGTCCATTTCAGGGATAATAGAAGGATTTCTCTCTCGCTCTCAAGAATTTTTTGAGGCATTCAAAAAAGGAAGAGGAGAGGTGGGGAGGGGAAGAGGAAGAGAGTGAGCAAGCGACAGGTGCTCCTTGTTCGGATTCACCAGCCATCCAACCGGCACCGTCCCTTTTCATCAATGCATGAATGGATTCTCGAGCAACTTCTCACTCTTAAAACCACACATTCAGGGGAAACCTCGTACTTGGTGGATATTTACAAATTCTTAGGAAAAGACAGAGAAATTAATGTATATACATTCCCTATACCGGTACTCTTTCTTTCCTATAGCTCTCTGTCATTCTCTCACCAGCCTACTTCCATTCTTGTGTATCATTTGTTTTTGTCACACAACATATAGAAAAATACTAACAGAAATTCAAAGAAATTAATTTCCAACCCACTTCTAGTCAAGATTAGTGGCAAATAGCCACTAACGTGTCTTTCTCGAATATATATATATATATATATATTTGTACATACATATATGCAGCACATGCATACTTATGTGTATACGTAATTAGAGAAGATTCACGGTATTTTCCATCGTCCACCATACTTTGACTATTGTTCAAGTTTATATTGTATCTCTGGCCATAAGAGCACCATAAGAGGTACAACTGTTTGAAGAGAATTTTTCTTAACTTTTCTTATTTGATTTAAATGGTATTCATGTACATTGTTTTTTTTAACTTTGAATCTGTACAATGGGAGGGCCTCAACACAGTAGGGAAAGGATGGTGGTGCGGTGAGCTTGGGAGAGTCGGTCAGTGAATATTGAGACAAAAGGGATGGGATGAGAAGCATTACTCTTTTGGGTTGTTTGTAGGACAGCTGGGGATTGTTCCACCTACCCCGAAAGTGCATTCGCTCGGGAATAAGTAAATTGATGGAATCACTGGAAACAAGGAATTAACGCTCTTGTATACATCTCGATGTCATGGTGGGGACTTTTCAGAGGGAGACAACGGGTGTCTGTCCATTCAAAAATCCTGGATTCAACTTCTTTTTCTTCTTCTTTTTTTTTTTAAATTTCTTCTTCTGTGGACTTTCTCCCTGTGATCACTGGCTCTAATGAGTAACTTATGGTTTCTAGTTTTCAGACTTCTCCCATAGTTTATAAATGCTATCAGGAGAATTAGAGTAATAGTAGTAAAGAGATAATGAATGCCCCGGCAAAATTTCCCTGAAACACAGCCAGAAAGTATGGGAGAAAATATTTGGAGATGATTATTGTTATGATGACGTGAAACCAATATTTATCGGGGAGAGTTCCGACGGATATGGCCGTAAAAAGAGCATATGATGATGTTGGCAATGGAATCTTTTGCAGCTGCATGTGCCACTCTTTATTCTTAATACACGCTTACGAGGGATGAAGGGAATTGCTTCCAAAATAAGTAAAAAAAAAAAAAACACAACATACACTGCTCAGTGGAGACTCCGCGTGTTTTAAATGAGAGAAAAAAAATATTGGTTAAAAAACGTGGTTGGAGTTCAGTCTAAGGATAGGACGGAGTGATGACAAAAGACGGGAAAGGAAGAAGAAAAGGGTTCAAGAAATCCGCAGGCACTCCTGAGGCTTGACGCTGGGTCCGAAAATAGAGAGACGGGATAATGTGTGTTCACTCTCTCTCTCTCTCGGTCTCTCTCTCTCTCTCTCTCTCTCTCTCTCTCTCTCTCTCTCTACTCTCCCTCGAACGGTGGTGGAGGGAAGGACTGGAATGGATTCGAAATGCGACGTTAGATATGACCAACATTTAGAAAAACTGATGGCACACACATACTCACAACCCGTGTGCAATCTGTCTTTTTTAAGGGAGAGGAGCACCGAATGCGAACAGGGGAAGACGAGTCGTAGTGGTAATAAGGCATTCAAGAGAGAGAGAGAGAGAGAGAGAGAGAGAGAAAGAGGGTAGAAGACATTAAAGTATTGCATATGTAAAAAAAACCAAGAACGTGCGATACCAAAATACGACGAATGGACCAAGCAGCACGGAAAAAGTATAGCAAAGGGCTAAGCAACAAGAAGATTTGATGCAGACAAACACTCAGCTAGAGAGAGCCAGAGAAAGAGAGAGAGAAAGAGAGAGAGAAAGAGAGAGAGAAAGAGAGAGAGAAAGAGAGAGAGAGAGAGGAAAAGAGAAGAAGCCTCCTGCCCGCATGTGTCTCTTTAAATGAAACCGTTTTTTTGAAACGGAAATGCGTGCAAAAAAACGTGAGTACAACCAATGAGAGAGTGGAGAGAAAGGGTTAGTTAGCCCGCTGCCTGGTCTATCCAAGTATTTTTAGGACACAAGTTTCTTTCTCTGTCTCTCTCTCTCTCTCTCTCTTTCTCTCTCTTCTTCTCTCACTCTTCCCACAAACTCAGGGAGTGTTCGAGATGTAATCTGCTACCACTACACTTTTCTCACAATTTTACATTCCTCCGAAGACAGCTTGGAGCAGGAATGGGCTCTTTACACTGAGCGCTCCTATTCTTTCAAGTGCTAGGGGAGGCTATGTATTTTAAAGAACGACATTAACCGTCAAAGCAGCTCCAAGATGAGCCAAAATACAAAAACCCGGGAGGTGTGGACCGTTTCGTACAGCTGCGGAGGGCCACTGGGAGTTATTTGTTTCCGTTGTACAATACACCGATTTTCATTTATACTAGAACGATGTTACCTAAAGTGGTCACCTTTTTTCGTACTCACAGAAGGCGGGATCAGTTCTTGGAGATTTGTTCCTTCCTTTATATTTCTGGGTTTATCCATGTTCCCTAAAGATTGCATAGGAATATGAATAATGATGACGAAATGATTGCATGATAGGTCCCAGGGAAATATAAAGATAAAGATCCCGTGCAAGAAGACACCGGAAGTAGCCTGTTGCAAAATGCAGACAAAATCAAAGTTAGAGGACGAGATATGTGCATAAATGCCATATGAATTACAACCACTCCTACTGTCGTCTGAATATGAATAATTTGGTGGCATCTGACTCAGCTTGCCACACACTCTGCTATTTGCGGAGACAAGATCCTGTTGTCGCCCTGACAGTAACCACACACTTTAGAGATGGGCAGCAGACGTGCAGGGAGATCTTAGTCAACAAAATACGGTGAAAATAATGGAACAAGTACAAATTGTCCACGATTCTTTTACGTTTGTAGGAGATATATTCATATGTGTAGATATAAAAAATTCATACATAATAAATGTACACACATACATAATTACACTTTTCTATACTCTATTTATTCATCATTCCCCTTGGAAGGCTCTTGATAAAGAGAAGATTTGCGGGGGCGCGGAGAAATGCCGGAAGACGCGTCCGCATTCACTGGGATGGCAAGACTACAGGGTGTCAACTATATTTTGTAAAACCTATTTCTTAATAGGACCATAAGTTTTTATCCAAATTGGTCAACCAATAATAATATTAATAATAATAACAATCGATTTATTTGCTTTTTCACATTGCACACTACATTCTTTACAACGTGTACAATTGCACCACAGAAATGTACCGAAGACAGTAAGCAGTTATTGTTGACTAAAGTATTTATAATAATTTACAGTTGAGCATAAAAATTAAATAAAAAAAAGCGTCTACTCATTTCCCTAGAACCAGCCCTAGATAGAGACTAATATGCACAAAACTGACTGTTTTCGGCGGAGGACAAATGTAGTGGAAACCCTGTAGATCGTAGGTGCATGCACTGATTGAAAAAGGGTTATATCGTACAAATAAAAGGCACACCTAAAGTCGTAGTTGTGCTCCAAATCTTGTTGTTGTAAATAATAAAAGTTGGGAAGGGTAGATCGTGGGGATGGCGGGCGATGTGGAATGGAATGACAGGGAACGCTCGCGATGTTTGCATTTAATTGGTTTTAGCCCAGAGAAAAGAGAAATATTCAGTGTGTGTGAGGACAGGCAGGTCACATAAAAAGTTGTTGGAATGTGAAAGAATTTAAATTTGTGCGACTAGCAGGATATTATTGAAAAAATGGTGCGTAAGTGTGAGAAAGTCCATGGGTCGTGACTGCCATTGTGGACTTGATCAAGAAGGAGAGAGACAGAGAGAGAGAGATAGGCAATACTGGCAATAGGCAACTCCTCGACAACGTCACGTGGAAATAGACAATAAAAAGAGAGCGAGTGTCTACATGGGAAGCTGGCAAGTCCCAATGGTAAAGGAATTGAAACGTCATTTTTCAGTAAATGGAGACATTATAAGGAGTTGTAAAGGAGCTTTTTTTTTAGACTTTGAGAATGGACTAGAGAGAAACTTGGATGTCACAAATTGTCACCGTGTGCTACGGTCTCTTGATTGGCGCGATGCCAAAAGATCAGAGATCAGCAAACCTTGGATCCTCCTCCCTTTTTGATACTCTCAACTCGTCCCTTGTCAACAAATAGCTCTTGTCTTCCACGTAGTGGCAATTTTCAAAAAAAAAATTCCTCAAGAAACTTGTGTTATTTCATACATCTTCCCTCTGTCTGACTTGTGAGTTGACTGGTTTTTTTTGGAGACGAAACATTATTATAATCTGTTTTTTGGAGGAACCTCTACTAATGAATTCAATCTCGACTTCATCCCACCTACATCACCTATGAAGTAGGAAGGGCATTAGTGTTCATATTTCATCATTATTTCCCTTCCCCCCATGGCTCACCGTATTTAACCCTCATCTTCATAAATCTTTCTGGCGCTTTCCTCTCTGGTACTCTCTTCGGGAGTTCCTCCTCTCACATCTCTCTCTCCCTCTGTCCTCTCAGCTTAATTCCTTCCATTTTCCGCCAGTCTACTAATACATACACACATCTTCCCTTTTTTTCACTTCAATTCCCTTCACTTGGGATGCTGTACATGAATGTAGCCTTTTTTCATTTTGTTTTTTTTTCTTGTTGGTTTTTTTTTGTCAAAACTTTTCAGGAGCTCTGATGCATATGGAGAGTATTTTACATGAAGTGTGTACGAAATGCTAAGTTTTTTGGGGATGATGATAATAATGGTAATCATGACACACTCATTGGAGACTCGGATCCCTCTCGGTACACCACACTTCCGTATTTCTCCCCAAGGTACTTGCTTTTCAACAGGCGAGTCCTATGTGCATGATATATGTATATACATATATAAATTATATATGTATATGTACATATATCCCTTCCGCATGCTTTCTACGTGTGTGCGTGTGTCGGGAGGAAGTCTGTTGATTACCAAAAGAGTATAATAATCATAAGTAAAAGGAGTTCCAGGCAGGGAAAGAACACTCAACGCATATCCAATCTCCACAACTCTCTCTCTCTCTTTCTAAACTATCTCAATCTTTAATGAGCGTCGATTTTTAAGCTTTCGAGGAGGAAAAGTGGTCCTTGAAAAAAAAAGTAAACATTGCAGGTATTTAAGTGCGACTCCAGGCATTCTCATGATACCTAGTAATAATCCTCTCAATCTCAACTTATTAAAAACAAAGGAACAACTCTCACTGATATAATAATAGCAGTGAGATTAATAATTAGATATTAAAAAAATATTTAGTCATGATTATTGGGACTACCGGAAAAAATTCCAGAAGCTTTAGAAAACACACGTTGGCAGAGCTGGAAGGGATCTTTGGGATGACCTCACATATTTGTGGAAAGGTGCAAGGTTTTTAGCTCAGCATTTACTGGGAATCATTCCAGATTTTTTGGGAACCTTCTCCGTCCTTCTCAAAGTCCTTCTGGGGGAAAAGGAAAGTATATAATATTTTATTGAGTTTTTTTTAAGTAAAAAATAAAATCGAAGCCGGAAGGAAAATGCCGGACAAGGAATAGTACAGTAGTGAAGTATTTGGGTAGTTATTCCCTGAATAATGGGCCCAATCCAATGATACAAAGCGTGCATGCACTACTTTGCCTGGATATAATCTTGTGCGTGGGCTTGCCCTTCCGATGGGGTTGAGTTACACAAAGGATTAAAGAAAAAATGGGAAAAGATGGGAAATTGCTTCTTAATAGCTCTGTTAGCACATACGGCCTCCTTCCAACCCCCACGTCCCCTTCTTTTTTTCGGGCTCAGATGAATTGATTTTTACGGCCACTATACCTTAATCTCTTTCCAAAATAACGCTGGAGATGCTCTTCCATTTTTCCTCAAACCATCTCGTGATTTATTTTTACCTCTCCCTTCCTCTGTCTCTCTCTCACCTCCTCCAATTAACCGTGGGCTGAACACAAAGAAAATATGGGAGGGTGAAGGCATTTTTGGCCCCTTTTCCTCTCCTTATACAATTTTTTTTAAAGAAAAAAAAGATAATTTTAACCGCAGGTGTTGCATTACTTCAAGTCTCATTACATTTCTCTCCTGCTCCCCCTTCCTATAGACACATGAGCTGATTAATTACCACTGGCCGAAGGAGATTAAAGTCTTTCCTTTCACCGGGTCTTTTTTTTTTTTACCACAGTGCGGATATACTTTTGTGGAAACCGCTGACGTCACAAGCGATTCATAATGGTCAGTCCATTTGAAGGAATTTAGGAAAACGTTTCCGATTTAATCATAAAATGTAATCAGCTCTAGTGCAATACAATTAACATTTCAGATGACGCAATTAATAAGGAGAAAATGTGCCAAAGTGGGGTGAGAGCTTGTCTGCATTTGCTTATACGTGTAAATGGGCTTATTAACTAAGGGCTGAAGATATTTTGGGTCTTTTAACGGAGCCCAGAAATCTTGTGGGAAACTTTTTTTTCCTCTACCTGGTCATAGGAGATGCAATGGGATATTATAGGAAGGACTCTTCCGTGTAATCTCGTATTTCTCTCTCTTTCGCTCTCTCTCTCGCTCTCTCTGTGAGTATTTTAGTAGCGGTCCCTTTTCCTGGAGCTCCCTGGACTCCATATGAATGCATTGGGAGGTATGGAATGAACATGGAGCATCAAAGCATTGTTGTTCCAGACCCCTCAATGATGTCAATGATTGCCAGATGGTTCTCTCTCTCTCTCTTCCTCGGCAATCGGTCATAACTTGTGAGTGGGGAATGAAGGAAGGGATAGAAATTTCATAATAGGATGAGGTCATAAGGTCTTCAACGGATCTCTTGCTGTCCTATTCATTTCCAACAGAATCCACCAAAAAAAGCACAAAAACCTAGGTGGTGGACAAAAAAAATTAAACGGACGTGGTTATGTGGAAGTGAGGAAGAGATTGATATTATTACGGGGGAAATTGGGTTTTATTTTTTTTTTATGTGGAACCTCACAGGGATCCGTTTTCAAAGGAATTCCGGAAAATTACAATTATTCATTCTACTTTTTATCCAAAAATGTCATCTTTCCTGGGGGGATTGACCGCTCTACTGAATATTACCATTAAGGGCAATCTCGTATGCTGTTGCGAATTTTGTAGAAACCATAACATCTGGAGTACATTTTGACTTTAGCATTCGATCCTGATTTTATTTTTCGAAAAATATTGTTTCGTAATTACTTGTAGCTGAGGTAAGTTTGCAAAAAAAAAGTTATTCAACCATTTCATCCTAATTAAGTTTAGGTTGCCGGAGGAGACAATTCAAGATGAAAAGAAATATGTAAATGTGAGCTAGTAAAAGGCATAAAAGGTTTGAAGGGACAGTGTGTAAATGGTGTAAAAATGTGACCGTTCCCATGCCATGCTAGAAGAAGCCAAAATGAGACCAAAAAAAGAGTCCAAGCCGAAAGGGTCAGATACGGTGTGGGACCGTCACGAAATGTAAGGAATCGCAACGGCGACTAATAATAGAGAACGATGCTGATTATTATTCATGTGACTCAGCCCACCGTGTGAGAGTTACAGTGGGACCAAAAAAAAATCCAATCGTATTGTCAGCAATCAAAAAAGTTTACATGATGGGTGTAAAGTAGCCTAAAAGATGTGGATTGGAAGGTAGAATTGGATAAAAATACATTTATATGCAGGGACATTAACATTTATTTACCCAGACCTTATGCCCCTCGTCCCTCAGCATTTCCAATGTCTCATGAACGAGGGGACAGAAGGGTCCGTCTGCACCCTCTCAAATGATGG
Source organism: Disparrhopalites patrizii (assembly GCA_034698585.1). Taxonomy (NCBI): domain Eukaryota; kingdom Metazoa; phylum Arthropoda; class Collembola; order Symphypleona; family Sminthuridae; genus Disparrhopalites; species Disparrhopalites patrizii. The sequence goes on along the minus strand of JAQGBT010001389.1, from coordinate 817 downwards.
ACGCTTTTACTATGTAAATGCCTGGAAAGGTCATAAAAGAATTCATGAAAAGGCTATGACCATACCCACTAATTGTAAAAATTACCCTAGAGTAAGATGTATGTGAATGTGCTCAGTATCTTTTGGCTCTTCCTCCTTTTTCACCATCAAGCTAGTCGATTCAATGGACAAGAACCGAACGGGGATTAATAAGTGCTCGCAGGGTACTTTTATTAGGCCATTTTCTGGATGTACCAGATCAAATGCAAGTGAAGAGTTTAAAAAATGAATTCTTGTAAATTGTATTTCTGTTATCTTCTAACAAACTTCATGTGTCTGGTTACAATTTGAGTTTCGTAAAATAAATTCTTAATTACGCTTCTCACCGGTTTGTTCATGGGCTGTTGCCGCAGACCCTACCAACGTTATCCAGTGATTGCCAAAGTATGGGACGGGACGGGCAAAGCCATCTTCGAATTATCTCTCTCCTTCTTCTCTGTTGGCTTCACTATGTGTAAAGGAATCTGGACAGGACGAGCACAGTGTACTGACAAGTAACCACCGCCACATGTAAAACGCATTTGGAGCTGATATTTTTTTTTACACATTCACCACCTTGGGTAATCACCAAATATATAAAAAATTTGAGCCAGTTCGACCTACATCACGAGAGAAATTTTTTTGAAATTTTAAATTTCAAAAACATACCAAAGGTATGTCGTCCCTTCATTTTGCCTCGCCGTTTCCCTCCCTTTGTCTCTCTATCACAATCCCCTTTCTTCACACAGTGTCTCTCTATCTTGTCTCGCTCTTTTGTCGCGTCCTATGTCTTTTTTTT
>JAQGBT010001388.1:0-32656 GCA_034698585.1 Disparrhopalites patrizii | reverse complement strand
CCGAGAGAATAAAGGGAAACACTCTGTCAGACCATACGGTATATCGGAGTATAAACCCCAGGTTTAATTTTTAATTTAAAATACAGTGGAGTCTCTATAACAAAAGTGTCTGTACAACAACATTTCTATGTAACGGCATTATTTTTCCCACCCTTCGTACATATAAAAACCTATTTAGTGTTCTATGTAACAACTCCCTGTAACAATATTTTTCTCCATTCCCTTCAGTGTTGTTATAGGGAAACTCCACTGTAAATTCTATCACTCCTCGAAAAGTCACCACGGACTCCCCCTGAACAGCCTCATGGAGCGAACTGTGAGGAAGAAGGAAGCTCAGCTCACCAAAATGGTCTTCTGCCTCTTCGTCTGCTTCAGTCTTTGCTTCCTTCCCTTGACTTTGATTTATGTGCTCCACATCAAGGTCAATTAATAAATTAAAAAAACAATAAATCAGAGGAACGACTATATTTAATATTTACTATATGTATATGCTTTTTTCGGAAAATGGACAGGATCCAAATCTCCATGTTGTGGCCAGGGTTTTCATATGGATCTCATTTGCGGGAAATACGTTCTACTGCGTCATCTTCAATAGTCAGTACCGACAAGGTATAAAGGCATTCCTTCATCGTCTTTGTTGCGGGTTGATTTCGGTGGGCGAAACGGTAGAAGCGGACAATTACGTGATATGAAAGAATTAAGATTTGGGATTGTAAATAGCAGTTCAGAATTATACAGATTAGATTTGAGCAGACAATATTTTTGAATTTATACACATACAAGGTGACAAGGATAAACAAGGTGTTTGGCAACGAATGGCATACAAACTGTTACGAATTGAAATTCGGATTAAAATCATTTTTTTGAAAATCAAGGATTTTCATATGTTGACTACAAATTTAAATTTCTATATCAAAAATAAATATGATAAGTCCGATACAATTTTATTAAAATTAAATTAAAACTTTTATACTGAATTTTGTTAACATTTCGTTTGAGAAATGCCCGCATATATGTACGACTGAGGATGCCACGTTTTCTCAGGGAATCGTCCATGCAGAATAAAAAAAAGTATCTGACGTAATATTGATTTTTCTATTTGTATCCTTCATAATTCTTCGTAATCATTATTTCATTCAATATGTGGTATTTCCTGTCACAATACCCTCCGAGTCCAGTACTTTTGTGCGGTAAAGATGAATCAGCAAAATGTCTTCTTCGTATTTGTTATAGCCGGCTAAGAAACTCTTTAACTCGTCATTGTAAGTAGTAAAGTTTGAACCAATCAAAGCCATGCCATGTTATGGTCAAACTATGGACGGATGGTAACGTTTCGCTGAATTGTACATATATGTACCTATAAACGATGTGGACCGCCATACTACCGAGTAAAAGCTTGTTTGCATTGTGTTGCTTTTTCCTCATTTTTGCTCTTTTTAAGTGCTTAGGAGCGGCAGTTATTAGTGTACTAAGAAGCTTCCACTAAAAATAAACAAGATGTAATTTTGCTACTAGAATGAAAAGGATAACTCCAGTCAAATTTTTTAAGGTTTAAAAAACTGCGATTCACCGTGACATTTTGTATTTGCATATTATAGGGTCTGAATCTAAAAGCAAATAAATTGAGAGAGACTCAGACCATTTATTAGTCTGAGTACCCCAGCCCTTTTACATTCCTGTCTGATGTTGTACTTTATGAACTTTCGCTGTTATATTAATGCACATTGATTGAGCAAAAACATTTCCTGCACGTTCAATGCTTCCACTGCCAATAGAATCGTGTAAATTTCCTACTGCTGCCAGATTGAGCCAAATTTCCATCTTACATATCTTATTTCAAATACAATGCCCCGCATTATACCGTATGTTCGCCGAAAAACGCAGCCGATTCTTCTGCTTATAACTTCTCTAAAACAAGGCGTAGACTGGAGAGCACTATTTTGTTGGATGTTAAACGTCCAGCTTACAGAATGGATAAGTCGTTTTATTCCAAACGATTCCATTTAAAAATAATGCCGAGTGAAACGCGTTAAACAAATCCCACGTTAACATACAGGGGTTAACAAATATTCATACTGTGCTACTTTAGTTTATGCAATATTTTCTGATTGTAAATAATAACTTGTTGGAGTTACAAAAGTCAAGCTTTCAGAATTGGTAACAGATGGCACCGCCAGCATTCGCAGCCGGCGAATAGGTAAGTGATTTAAGAAACTTTTCGCAAATGATCCTAAATTTCCCACAAAATTTGTCATTATCAATTTTGTAACTTTTACAGTGACGTTTACAAAAGAGTAAAAGTTGCATAATTAAAAAGTGCAAGTGCTTACGTTTTTTTCCATCGGAACCGGTGCTAGAAACGCAAATTACGGAAGACTCTAGCCTTGCACCTGATCTTCGCTTGTGTGCCCAAACCCACCTTATCTCTGGTTGCACAGCTGGTGCGGCTTAAATGACTGGCAAAATCACGGTTTGCAAGCTCATTTATCTGCATGCCTTGGGCGTAAAATTCTAAACGTTGTCTGTCTTGCCAATATACATTGGCTGCCGCAATGGAGTATCGCCTACCAAGGAGGAAATCGAATTTATCAAAACCGCTCAAATCAACAATCCAGACGACATTATCTTCACTAGTTTAAAAAGTTTAAAGGAATGACAAATGATTATTACACATTTTATGTGTCCGGATGATGGAAAAGATTGGAGTTTCTTGAAATAGCCGAAATGAAGATACACCAGTAAAGCCCCTGAAATACAATTACGCCATCCGTTGGAGTGAAAAACGATACAACGGTTACGACTCAATTGATCACAACTACGGACCTATGGTCAAAGCTTTGGGGTCAATGCGCGGGTACCAAGGTGGTACGGATCGAGGCGTATAGCCATGGGAACCCCCTTTTTGCACAAACAGACTAACACCGAATGTACACGCTAGTCCTAACCGAGACGATGGGCATGCTAGGCATTTTTAAAACTTTTTCGAAGATACTACAAACATCTTCGTCGAAGACGATTGGACAATACGATACGGTGCAGACTGTTTGTCTTTCGCTTCGGTGCATTTTTTGCTGCTGTTATAACGAGAGTACTGTTATACAGGGGACTGTTATAGAGAGAGTCGACTGTAGCTTTTTTATTTTTTACCATACTACCATACAAGAAAGACAAGCTCAGACTGAGACATACTGACAGACTGAACAAACTGAGACAAAACAGAAACGAAAGAAGAAGACCCGAGAAGAAAAGACAAGCAGACAGGAAAATCAAGAGACAAAAAGAGTTGCGAAAACAGGAAAATAAAGAGACGCAAAGATATTGAAAACACGCACTGTCAATTAAAATTTCATTAAGATCCCAAAAACATTGAACAAACGAAAATTGCACAGGACGAGAATTATTTCAGAATTTGTTGTACAGAAGTAACAAGCATAAATGCTGGTTGCGGTTTTTGTGAAACATACGGTATGATAAGAAAACTTTTGCAGAGTAACACGTGCACATAGGTTAAATTATCTGTATGCTTATGTTACGTTGTTGTTGTAAACTCTTTATAGCGAATTAGAATAATACTAATACAGTAAATACAAAATCATGACGTTATTAAGTTTCAAAGGAATATGTATAGGAAAGTTTAAAATAATTAGGGAAACTTGTGTGGCCTTGTGGGAACCAGTTTTATTATGCTTTTACTATATATAAGTTGTGTAATATATTATAGTCTTCTGTCGTCTATTTCATTTGCGTAAATTCACAGGAAAAGTGAGTTCTACAAATTGACTTCAAAATTTCCTTCAACACAACCGCAATCTGATATTAACGCTTTATTATTACATTGTATAGTTACGTATATGAGAAATCTTACTAATTCCAAACAGTTGAAATCCGCACATTACTTCAGAAACACCGGCTTAACTAAGTTCAGAGGCGGAAACGATTATATGAAAATAAATCATGGAGCTCCTGTCCACTGATCAACCGGACAATTCCACGTTTAGCAATGGTACTTTATCACCCGGGAACAACCAATCCGACTACGATCCAATAAATTTCTTTTCCACAGCAGGATCAAAGGTAATGGCAGCGTCTACCATCATTTTTTCCATTGTTGGAACTGCAGGTAAATATATATTTCAAATAAATTCTCCAGTTAATGCTATTGATACCTAATTTATGGGCAATCATATGTAATAATTTCTGTAAATAATGATCTGTGTGTATTAAAAACATTTAAAAAATTGACAATATACATATTGTCTGCTATTGCAGCGAATCTGCTGACGATATTGGCTTTGTTCAAAGACCGTAAACTGAGAGGCGAAACAGCTTCATGGCTCATTATAAGCTTGAGTGCCTCCGACCTCATCATGTGTGGCTTTCATCTTCCTCGGGCCGCCGAGCATCAGCTGTCATCGAACCATGAAAACGAAGAATTGGGCTGTCGGATAGAGACTTACTTGTTGTATGCCAATGGATTCTCCTCCGTCATGTGCCTCACGGCCATTGCGATTAACCGGTACGTATACGTACCGTTCTCTATAGAGATTACGGTTGACTTTACTGAGATTCACTGATTAAAAATTGAATTTTGGTAAAAAAGCGCTCTTAAATTTGGTAAAAAAGCGCTCTTAAATTTGGTAAAAAACGCTTTAAAATTTGGCAAAAAACGATTTTAAATTTGGTAAAAAAACGTTTATAAATTTAAAAACGCTATTATGTTTTTTTTACCAAATTTAAAATAAAAATCTAAAATTGAATTTTAGATACGTTCTGATCGTGCATTACTATCGGTACGGTCGGATATTTTCCCGTGTGATCACCTGGACCATCATCCTCTTCATTTGGATCTTCCCCCACCTCGTCCTCTTATTGCCGTTGCTGGAGGTTTGGGGTCAATTTGGGTTTGATACGAAAATGCACGTGTGCAAGATGTTGGAGAAGAACGGCTCCTCTCCACATTTAACAATCCTCATATCCTTGGGTCTCCTTCCCCTTTTCGTGATGATCTTCTGCTACGCCCAAATTTGGATTCGGCTACGAATGAACCGCTTGAGTTTACAACGTCGAGGGTAAACATGTTTTTTTAAATTTTCTATGTAATATTTGGCAAATTGAAATGACATTTATGGCAAACTGAAATGAAATTTATGGCAAACTGAAATGAAATTTTAGGCAAATTGAAATGACATTTTTGGTATATTGAAATGCTATTTTTGGCAAATTGAAATGCTTTTTTTGGCAAATTGAAATGAAATATTTGGCAAATAAAAATGAAATGTTTGCAAATTGAAATGAAATATTTGCAACTTAAAATGAAATGTTTGCAAATGAAAGTATTTTTTTGCAAATTAAAATGAAATATCAGCAAATTAAAATACATTTGGTGCATATTAAAATGAATGTTTGTAAATTTTTTGCAAATTAGAATAAGCTGTTTGCAAATTAAAATAAATCTTTGCAAATTGAAGTAAATTTTATGCAAATTAAAATGAAATGGTAGCAGATTAAAATAAAGGCTTGCAAATTAAAATACATTTTTTTCAAATTAAAATGAAATGTTTTCAAATTAAAATCAGCAAATGATGAAATAAAAAAATATGTTTTACACAGATCGGACCGAGTGCAACGACACCAAAAGCCGGGCTTCCGACTTACGAAGGAGGAGATGCAATTAACGAGAACTGTTCTCTACACCATTGCTGGCTTCCTCCTATCCTTCATCCCCGTGTCCGTGGCAGGTTTCTTGGATTTGCAGGTAGAATTGTTTTGTTTTTGGAGTTCCGAAATGACCTTAACGTATTCAAGAACAAATTTGACAGAAAAAGAGAAATATCTTTATTGTAAACCTTCCAGAGAACTTGGCCTGAAGGCTATATTGCGTCATGTATACTCTTCCATGCGTCATTTACCGTGAATTTTCTCATCTACGCCGTCTGCAACCGACAGTATCGACGGGCCTACTTGAATTTATTGGGCTTGGACAAGTGCAAGACCGGGACGGTTTCAGTCCCTTCAACGCAGGTCACTGCCACAGATATTCCCCTAGAAATCAAATCGTGAATGGAGTGAATGGAGTTTGGAAATTAGAAAACATATCAGAAAGAATTGAATCATCAAGATTGAACAAATTTAGTGACGGATGCTTTTAGGCGTCGAATCAACCACATTATGCTCTATTTTCGAAAAACTTATGCTCTTAGAAAAATCGATTATGCTATTAACAAGTATAATTCCTATTGACTCATGAATTTGACAAATTTTACCAATTTTGCAGCATGAACATAATATGTAAATTTTTTAAAAAATGAGACAGAAAATTTTGATTTCCTGGAATCTCGAGAAGCTTTCACATTGCTAATTAAGTTACTAATTAGTAACTAGCAATGAAAATGCAAAGTATCCCATATTTCCTGACTTTATTTTGGCTCACCGGACGTGGTGTGGTTTAAGCTTGAATTTGATTGGTAAATCAATTCACAGACAATTAATTTTAGTCAGTCTTGTACAAAAAGATTAATTCCAGAAAAAAGTATATTCTGGTTGCCTATTGTGTAATAATATTAATATTATCTCTATTTCTGCGGTTACTGCAAGTGTTCAAATGCCGGCCCAGCCCATAATATGCACTGATTTCAACGAGCGAAGCATATGAGGGACTCGGAGTTAAACTGTCTAAGTCCATATTTTTGGAAAGTGGTTTTTTTACAAAACGACTCTACCACACATACTAAGCTACATATTCCGCGCTATGACCCACGATCAAATATCACTATAGCCACATCAAAAGACCTCAACATTGATTGCGCTCAAAGCGTTGCATCCGTCGCAGTTTTTTGCGCTTCCCGTAAACTTTGTTTAGTATATATAAGCCATGTTGATTGATGGATTTCACACGCTTTTACATTGTAAGAATTTGTTTTGAGTATTAATTTGGTTAATCTTTTTTAATGAGAATGAAATTTGTCTGACAATAAAAAATTTTTAACCTGAGATAACAGTTTCAAATTTCTAAAATACAAATTATACCGCAATAAACTTTAGCTTGTATTCGTTGTTAATATCCTCAAATTTTTATTTGCCGCCGTGCTCTTAGATCAGTTTCAGAATTGATTATCATAATTTTGGTTTCGCAGCTTAAAAGTGTTCCAAAAAGTGAAATAATGCAAAATTTGAAGGTCGCACAGAAAGATCGTTGAGACATGCTTAAATGCAGCAGATCTATATCCAAAACAGTTTTCCATGGAAACCGTAACATAAATCTGAGAAAAATGGTGCTTTCGTATCATTTTTCTTATTTTTTAACTATTAAGATTATTAACCGTAAGCAAGGAGGAGCATCCAGTCAACTTCCATGACGTCAATTTCTGTATTTTTATAATTAATAGTCAGTTTCACATCGAAGAGTCCACGCACTTCGTTGAAAATAATCCGATAGCATATATAGCATATGCATTATAGCATTATGTATCATAACAATAATAGTTTGGGGGAATTCCGTCGTGTGCATTTGTTGGCGTTGATTCTAATTGTAATTACAAGTACCGCATGAATATGTGTGATTAAACGGAACCGCATCAGTTAAACCCGACCACTAGACAGGAAGACAGGAAAAGTAAATTTTAAAACATTAAGGAAATATGTGAGTATTTGTAGGTTCGGCTCGGTTTTGGCTTGCGGGATAATTTTTGGTGTATATTCGTAAGTTCTTACGTCTACGTTAACAGTAAATGGGAACTCTAGAAGTCGACGTGACGTTTTAATTCATGGGAACTGCAATCTATAGAGACTATTTTTCAAAAGTCCACACATTAATTCAGCAGCGTCTCCTCATATAACAACGAATACATATAAGAAATCTCTGAAAATAAATCATGGCGTTCCAATTAGCTGAAAACCCCGACAATTTCTCCTCTGATAATATTTCTATTTCCGGTAATGTGCACAACCAATCCGATTATAATCCCCTGAATTTCTTTTCCACAGCCGGGTCAAAGGTGCTGGGAGGGTCGGCCATAGTTTTTTCCATACTTGGAATTGCAGGTAAATATTTTTGTTATAATTCGCCCGCTAATTTACAGCGTGAAATTTGTGGATATTTCATCATGGAGTAACTAAATTTCTGTGAATAATTTATGAGTGTAAGTATTGAATAAAATTGAATTTAACAAATAATGTGTGATACTTCAGCAAATTTGTTGACGATACTTGCTCTGTGCAAGGACCGCAGACTACGAGGCGAGAGTGCAACATGGCTCATTATAAGCCTCAGTGTATCCGACCTTATCATGTGTGGCTTTCACCTTCCCCGGGCCGCCGAACACCAGTTGGCATCGAACCATGAAAACGAAGAATTGGGCTGTCGGGTAGAGACTTACTTGTTGTATGCCAATGGATTCTCCTCCGTCATATGCTTGACGGCCATTACAATCAACCGGTAATCAAAGGGAATTTTCGATCAGATTCAATTTATTGGGATACCATTGAACGTTTTTATTGAAGAGCGTGTTAAATTACAAATTTCTGTCGAATCGTGTAAATTACAAATTTCTGTTGAAGCGCGCGATAAATTTAAAATTTCCGTCGGGGCGTGTTACATTACAAGTTTCTTTTGGAGCGCGTGTTACATACAGAATTTCGTGATAAAGCGTGCTAAATTAAAACTTTCTCTTGAAGCGCGCGTTAACTTAAAAATTGCTGTTGAAGCGCACGTTAAATTCAAAATTTCTGTCGAAGCGTGTTAAATTACAGATTTCTCTTGAAGCGCGTGTTATATCTAGAATTTCTGTTGATCTGTGCTGAATTAAAATTTTCTGTTAAAGCGGGGTAAGTTACAAATTTCTATTGAAGCGCCCGTTAAATTACAAATTTCTGTTGAAGCATATCTTAGATTACAAATGTCTATTGAAGCGCGTGTTAAATTACAAATTCCAGTCGAAGCGTATCTCTTAAATTACAGAGTTCTATTGAAGCGCGCGTTAAATTACAAATTTCTGCTGAATGGTGTCTTAAATTACAAATTTCTATTGAAGTGTGCGTTAAATCTAAAATTGTTGTGGAAGCGTGTCTTGAATTACTTTCTATTGAAACGGGCGTTAAACCTAAAATTATTGTGGAAGCGTGTCTTGAATTAGAAATTTCTATTGAAAGGAGTGTTAAAATAAAAATTTCTGCTAACGCGTGTCCGAAATAAAAAGTTGCTGTTGTAGCGCGCGTTAACCTAAAAATTTCTGTTAAAGTATGTTATAAATTAAAATTCTGTGTGAAATTTCCAGCTACGTTCTCATCGTCCATTACCAACGCTACGACCGGATATTTTCTCACCTGGTCACTCGGATCGTGATCCTATCGATTTGGATCTTCCCTCATCTCATCCTTCTATTTCCGTTGCTGGAGATTTGGGGGAAATTCGGTTTCGACAAGGAGAAGCACGTGTGCAAGATGCTGGAAACAAACGGTTCGTCTCCTCATTTATTAATCCTGATGTGCTTCGGTGCCCTTCCCCTTTGCGTAATGATCATCAGCTACGCCCGGATATTGATTGAGCTCCGAAAGAGCAAGATGAGACTCCAGCGGTTTGGGTAGAATATTATAGATTTACAAAAATCTACAATACAATTTTTAGTGTTTTAGACACTAATTTTTTTAAAAATATGGCGTAACAATTGCTTTACAGATCTAAGAGAGAGCAAGAACGGAATAATCCGGGATTTCGGCTCACGCGGGAAGAGATACAATTAACGAAAACTGTACTCTTCATTATTTCTGGCTTCCTCATTTCCTTCATTCCCGTGTCTGTGGCGGGTTACATTGAACTCCAGGTATGTAACATTATACATTTGAAAATGAAAGGGTCTTGCACACATATTCCGATTAAAATATGTTAAATTGAGAAAAAACTTGGTCATTACCTTCCAGCGAACCTGGCCAGAGGGATATATTGTGGCCTGTGTTTTCTTCCATGCCTCATTCACCATCAATTCCATTATCTACGCCGTGTGCAGCCGTCAGTATCGACGGGCATACATGGATTTACTCGGTTTGCGAAAGTCTGGAATGGTACCTAGTTTGTCATCCCGGCCCACTGCTATATAACGGTCACATCGTCAACAAACAAAGCACAATTTGAGGGAACGACCGCTTCGGAATGAACAACTTCCTTAAGACGGAAATACCATCGTTGTCTTTGAATTTGGAAAGAACTATTTCGAATCGCAAAATGAAGTTTTCTTTACCTTTTTGGGCAAAACCGTCGATGCTTAAGTAAACTTCGTCGGATTAGGGATAAATACCATAATTTTGCAAACTGCCATTGTACAAAAAACAAGGTATGACGTCGGAATCGGTATTCGAATTGAAATCGGAATTATATTCATATTTATCAATATTTTAATCGGAATTAGTATCCATATTTTTGTCAGAAAGATATTTTAGTTGGAATTTATAATTGCAATGCATTCGAAATTCAAATTCGTATTCAAACGTTGACATTTGGATACCGATACTGTATTGATATTCACATTTTTTTCAGTATGTTGTTAATTTCCACCAACGGGCAAGTTTTTTTTGCAAAATGAAGGTATTTCAACGATGATTTTTTTAATTTGCAGTACTATAACTATTAAAACCACTAAAGGCATCGATTTTTGCAAAATCAGAGTTTCGCAGTCAATTTATAATTTTGTCTATTGATTTTGCGTTGATTTTAATCTACAAATTATGTCAAATTGCATTACGAATAAATTTTTAAAAGTATTCGAAAAGTATTTGAATACGTACATATTCATATGTCTGAATATTTAAATAAAATTGTATTGGAATTAGAATTTGTATTTTAGATATCCGAAATCTAAATTTGTATTCATAATTGTTTATTCGAATTTTAATTCATATTTTTTCGAATGTCATTCCTTGATACAAAATATTGTTTAACCTTTTTCCGGAACTGCCGAAGCATACAATCTTTGTCACTGGAAGAGAAGCAAATTTGGTATATTAAATTATCCGTATACATCAGTGGACACTCTTTATAACAACTCTCCTTGTAATAACTTTTTCTCTACAATAACTTTATTTTTCAGCACTTCGTATATGTGATGTACATATTAAATGTTCCATATAACAACTTTTCCATACAACAACCCTTTTTGTCCTTCCCTTTAGGGTTGTTTTAACGAGAGTCCACTGTAGTATGTACCGTATCCAATCTGAATGCAATTTTGTTGCCTGAAACCGCAATAAAATTCTTCATTTAAAAGTATTTTTCTCATAGTTTTCATAGGATCTGCGACCACGAAACGGAGTCCAGGAATTGAGCTTGCGATGATCCACTCACACTTGACTAGTTTCGGGAAAAGTAAAAGAAAATGACAAAAATATGTGCGTTTCCGTGCATAAGACTTTTTTTTATGAATTAACATTTTTGTATGAATTTTCTCATCTATATTAATTTGTAGGTAAACATTTTATGTGTAATCTGTAATCCATAATCCGGGATTACAATACAATTATATTACAATAATCCGAATCCGTAATCCAGAATATAAAATAATTCTAGTGTAATCCGTAATCCCGTGGCTATGCTAAGTGTACTTGTAATATCTGTAATCCAGAAAATAAAATAACAATAATCCGTAATCCTACAAAATTCTGTGTAATCCGCAACACCCTGTAAGTAATGACGCAGTTGTATCAAAACGCTTAGATGTTTTATTCCCAGGATTTGGTGGGAGCATGTGCCTGCCAGAATGGATCAACAGACGCCCATTTCTCGATACCCTCATCTGTGACAGTGTTATAACTACAGTTAATTCTCTCTATAGCGGCTTAGCAAAAAGCAGCCAGAAAAACCGTTATAACGAATATAAGGAAAACCGTTAAAAAACAGATTTAATGCCGGGGAATTCGAAATTACTGAAAAACCGGTCTCTTTAAAACAAAATTTCTTGGTAACAACATTACTTTTCTATTCCTTCGTACATTTAAATGGCACATTTAATGTTCTATATAACAACTTTTCCCTGTAACAATATTTTTCGCCCATCCCTTCAGAGTTGTTATATAGAAACTCCACTGTATTGCTATAAAATTTTCAATTTTCCTGGAGATTTTTTTTCCAGTTTGTGTCCGAAACATTTCTGATTTCTTTTGCGAAAATCCGTAAAAGTAATTGCCGAGCAAAACGTTGGTAGGCAAAACCATAAAGTTACATCCCGCTGGGTGAATGTTTCACACTTCTCTAAAATTTTGGCATGATACTTAACGTGGTTTTTCCTATTTCCTTGAAAACTTGCGTTCTTAACTTCCCTGTTTTTATCCTGATATGATCATTTTCTCTGAAGTTGTTTCTGAAATCCCCAGGAGCCATCGGGCTCGTCGTTCTACATATTAAAATACTTGCAGTATGATAAAACATTACATCTGTACAGTGGAGTCTCTTTAAAACAACATTCCATATAACAGCATAACGTTAAAGAATTCGTTATAACGTCAGGAAATTTACTCCTGCTGGTATATAAAAGCATGTTAAATTTGTTTCCTATATAGACATTAGCCAAAAATTTAGTTATAACACCAAAATTTCTGGTTCCGTTGGGTGTTGTTATAACGAGATCCCACTGTATTACATACACACTTCTGCCTAAGCTCCTAGTTTATGACTATACGCATGTTGATGCCAATTCTGAAATTTTCATTCTGTTCAATTCGGCACCGATTCAGATCTCTTTTTAAAGGATTTGTAAAAATAAATCAATTAATTAAAAAAGTAAGCTGAAAACATAAAGTTTAATTAAAATTCAATTTGTTTCGAAATTATTAACCAAATACTACTGCGGAAACATTTAATAATATTTTAAAAGGATCTTAATAAAGTCTTAAACGAATTTTACGGAGTTGATCTGGATTAGTAAAGGGACAAAGTCCTGCAAAAACTCTGTAAAATAATTTCTGAAACAGAGAGCGAGAGAATTTAGGATGTTAGGTGATATTTAAGGTTTCTACAGGAAAGCATTCACTTTCAGGTCCCCAGAAAACCGAAGCGTCACGCGTGTTTTAAACTGTAGTAAGGATTAAGGGTAGATCAATGGCATCATCCAATGAGGATAATTTGGGAAAAGAAAATGAAAGAAATAAGTGTCAATTTCCGTGCATAGGCCATGTCATGCGGCTTTTTTGGCTGCTCCATCTATTTATAATCGAACAGGAAAAAGGAATTCTAAAAACTGTCTTATATAATTTTCTTTCCGGACAATCGCAATCTAATGTTAAGGATTTACTATTATTGTATGTACATATAATATGTATTACTATAGTATACATATTTTATATTTTTTGGTATACCAAAAAAGGCATATATACACAAGTTATTTCAACAACTTATCTTTATTCATATTTGGACATTTAAAGTCAAAGCTTGTCCAAAACCAAATCATGACTCTCCAACCTGACGCACGCCCCTTTAATTTACTTTCCCCAACTGCATCAAAGGTACTGGGAACATCTGCTATAATTTTTGCCACCTTAGGAACGGCAGGTAAACATTTTTGATATCACTATTAATATATCACGTTTTTTTTCAAGCCCTTCTGAACGAATTCTGAATCTTATGAATAATTTTCTGCTGAATATATTGTGTGTAAATATACACAATACAGTCAATTCTCTCTATAACGGACCTCCTTATAACTGTTTTCGCGCTATAACGGTGTTCACAAATCCGCCCGAGACAATTTCAATGCTAAAATCTTCCTCTATAGCGGTTATTTTATAACGGTTTTTTCGTTATAACGGGGAAGCTCTGAATCCCCGACCAAATGTATATATTTTGCTATAACGGTTTTAGGCCACGCCCTCACACGATATACCGGCTTTTTCAAATTTATCAATCCCCCGCTATAAATTCCTTTTTACTATAACGGTTTTAGGCCACGCCCTCACACGCTATACAGTGGAGTCACTCTATAACAAGCCTCTTTATAACATCTCTCTGTAACATTATTTTTCCAGCCCCTTGTACATGTGAGGTACATATTTAATGTTTTATATAACAACATTTCCATGTAACAATATTTTTCGCCCTTCCCTCCAGAGTTGTTATAGAATCTCCACTGTACCCGTTTTTCGGTAATTTTGAATCCCCCGCCATTAAAACCGGTTTCTAATGGTTTTCCAAATAACGGTTATTCGTTATAACGGTTTTTCCTGCTATTTTTGCTAAACCGTTAGAGAATTGACTGTAATTGGATCATTATAACAAATACTTTGTCATATTTCAGGACATTTACTTAATATACTAGCTTTATGCAAGAACTATAAACTGAGATGTGAACGTGCAACTTGGCTCTTCGTAAGCCTCAGCATTTCCGACCTTATCATGTGCGCCTATCAGCTTCCATCCGTAGCAGCCCACCAACTGAAAACGAATCATGAAGGGGAAGAGTTGTACTGTCGGATAGAGAACTATTTCTTGTACGCCAACGGAGTCACCTCAATCCTGAGCGTGACGGCCATTGCAATCAATCGGTAATTAAGAGGATTTCTAACAGCATTCGCTTTCGTGTGAATAACTAATTCCTAATTTGATGTCTGTGAAGTAAAATTTTGCGTCACGTTAAAATTTTGCTGGAAAATACTAGATACGCATCCTTCATTTCCATTTGTATGAACGGATATGGTCCGATCGAATCACTAGAATCGTCATCATCCTCATTTGGCTCGTCCCATTCCTCTTTTTCCTCCTTCCGGTGCTGGAGATTTGGGGCCGATTCGGATTCGACGAGGAGTTGCATAGTTGCAAGATGTTGCAGAGGAATGGGACATCTCCTCATTTATTAATCATAGTATTGTTGGTCGCACTCCCCCTTTGTGTGTTGATCTTCTGCTACGTTCGGATTTTGATCCAACTCCGAATGAGCAGGGAGAGACTACGGCGCAGCGGGTAGAATTTTCTCCATTGATTCACGATAATATTTTCTATAGATTATAATAATTATTAAACTGAGAATGTTTGAAACTATATATGGAAAAATTAATTATTTATATAGATCGGACAGAGTAGAGCAGCATAAAACGCCGACAGGATCCCGTGGCACGGGGGCAGAGTCACAATTAGCAAAAACTGTGGTTTGCATCCTCTTCAGCTTCCTCTTCTGCTTCATTCCCATAAGTGTGGTGGATGCCCTGGACCTTCAGGTACAATTTTTTCCGGTTGGATATTACGAGATTTTGAAATATGCAATTAAAACAGAGTGGTATGTTGTATTTGTAATTTTCTTTGACCATGAGATTAATTTATGCACATAATATTCCCGAATTTTCGGATAAAACCTTTGGAAAACATTGCTGATCAAGCAAGAACCGAAATGACCTTGGGTCTTTGCATTTTTTACCAAATTCTAAAAAAAAATTGACCCGAAATTCTGCAGAAAATGTATTTGAACAAACTCACTCTTACTCGTGCTGATATAATTATTTCCCCTGATGTGATTTCTGATTCCCTCTGGATATGCCGGGATTGCCACAAATCTTACAAGTTGGCAGTACAGTTGAGTCTCTCTATAAGAACACTGATGGGAAGTAAGAAAAAAATTGTTACTGGGAAAAGTTGTTATATAGAACATAAAATATGTATTTTTCAGTACGAAGACCTGAAAAAGTATGTTGTTATGCAGAAATGTTGTTGTAAAGAGACATGTTATAGAGAGACTCCACTGTAATATGCCAGTCTGAGAACAGAATTTGATTCTGATTTCCAGCGAATCTTGCCTGAAGTTTACATTGTCACCGCCGGGATTCTCTTTCATTCTTCATTTACCCTGAATTTTATCATCTACATCATGTGCAACCGGCAGTATCGAGAAGCCTATATGGATTTACTGTGATTGGGCAACGCCGACCCACCTTCGAGTGTTGTAATGCAGCGCACTCCTGTCCACAAGTCCACACGAATGACCGTGCAAAGTAAAAAAAAAAAAAAAAAAAACAACAGCGTCGGGATGAGCAGTTTCTTTTGGACTTTGTGCAACATGATTGATTTACACATACTTATTGTCATGCTTATATGGATGCTTACTGTTAATGCCGAATAAACGCAGAGGCAAAAGGTTGTAATTAATTGAGTTTTGTACAGAGGAGTCTCTCTATAACAAGATTGAAGGGAAGGGATAAAATATTGTTACAGGGAAAAGTTGTTAAGACATAAAACATAAAAGATGTACTTTCATGTTCGAAGGGCGAAAAAAATAATGTTGTTATAAAGAAATGTTGTTTTAAAGAGACTTGTTATACAGAGACTGCACTGTAATATGTGTTTGCTGAAAAATAGCACTATATATGGAACTTTTGATGTGTTAGGTTAAAAATACATACCTATACATACAGTGGAGTCTCTATATAGCAAGTCTCTTTATAACAACTTTTCTACACAACAACATTATTTTTTCCGCCCTTCGTACATATAAGCTACATATTTTATGTTCTACACAACAACTTTTCCCTGTAACAATATTTTTCGCCATCCCTTACGAGTTGTTATGTATAGACTCCACTGTATATATGTACATCATTGTGAGTATTCGTTCCTACAAAGAAATATGGGAATTTGAACGTTGTACATTTTCACACTGTCTCTATGTTGCTTCATTGATTTTGCGCGCGTATATACCTTAATGCAAAAAATTATCAAATGCGAAATTCAGCAGTCTACAAATTTTCCGGTTTAATGTCTTCTGCAAAAATTAGAAATGGTTTGTTAGTAAATGATTGACATTGTATGATTCATTGCAAATTGTAATTTTGCAAGTCTTCCCGTATTAAATAAAACTTGTTTGGAACATTCTGTATTGATTCAGCTATTTGCGGAAGCGACCAGTTGCTTTTGTAGGGCATCTGAAGCTTTAACATTTAACGTATAGTGCCATATTTTGGAATTTCGAATACGTTTTACCTATATATTATTAATTACTTTAAAGTACCTATTACTCTTTTTTAAGCTTGGCGCGAAAACATAACAACTATAAATCAGCTGCTAATGCAGGGAGTTTCAAGCGTATTAACATATAGCGCCATATTTTTAAATGAATACATTTCACCTATATTCTTTTAAAGTTGTACATATTAATCGTCATTAAACTTGGGTCTAAAACGGCCATGGAGTCTCTCTAATAACAAGTTTCTTTATAACAACATTTCTCGGTAACAACATTAATTTTTCAGCCATTCGTACATGCAAGGTACATATTCAATGTCCTATACAACAACTTTGGCCTGTAACAATATTTTTCGCCATTCCCCTCCGAGTTGTTACAGTGGAGTCTCTCTAGAACAAGTCTCTTTATAACAACATTTCTCTATGACAACGTTGTTTTTCCAGCCCTTCATACATGTAAGGTGCATATATAATGTTCTATATAACAACTTTTCCCTATAACAGTATTTTTTCACTTCCCTTCAGAGTTGTTATATAGAGACTCCACTGTATGCATTTCCAAATTTGTGGATGGCTATACGTATATTCTTTACAAATAAGTTTAAAAGTATGAAATATATATTATTTCGAATAATATAATATATTTTCGGTTCTAATTGTTTTGTTAGAAACTTAGATACAATAAGCTTCTGAATTTCCCAGTAGCCAGATATAATGACTCTCGGAGTTGACACAAACGATTCGAAATTTAGGGAAATGCGAATAATTATGATATATTTTGCAACGATACATTTTTCACTTTACCAGCAAGCATAGAGTAATATACAGTGGAGTCTCTATATAACAACTCCGAAGGGAAGAGCAAAAACTATTGTTACAGGGAAAGGTTGTTATATAGAACAATAAATATTACCACGAAGCTTAAAAATTTAGGGACTCGGGAACAGAGTGGACAAATAAAAACTAACTACAAACAACGAAGAATTGGGGGGGGGATAATTTATTATTATTTATTAACCAACATTACGTACAATCGAGTATACACAGCACGAAGCCCAATTAAATGAAATTAAAATGGGGAAAAGAAGGGAAAATGGGAAAACGAAGATGAAAAATGGGGGAAATAAAAAGGGAATGTGATTCAACCGGGCGAGGAACGGAGAATGAAGTCGATGGGGAGAGCCGATGAGAGAGCCGATGCACACAGGAGATGAACCATGACTTCTTACGGGGCGTAGGAAAAAACCCAAATCATATAGCGAATCGCGCTAATGCGAAAGAGAGCGGCAGGAAATAGCCTGTCGCTACAATATGTACCTTACATGCACAGAGGGTCTGGAAAAATGATGTTGTTACAGAGAAATGTTGTTTTAAAGAGACTTGTTATATAGAGACTCCACTGTATTGCATCTCTACATTAAGACGGATTTCCCTTTTGACGATCAGCTTGATAGAGTAGACTGCGTAACAACAACTGAACTCTGTCCCGTTTTGTCCAAGCCCAGCAAATTCGCATAGGCACGTCGATACCGGCTGTTGCAGACGGCGTAAATGACGCAATTGATAGTGAATGAGGCATCGAAGAGCATGCAGGCAACAATGTACACTGCGGGCAAGGATCGCTGGAAGGTGCAATTAAATGCGCCCAATTTATCATACTTTTAATAGAATATGTTGGCAAGATGTCGTATAATATAGAAAAAGAAAACATGTTACTTGCACATCCAAGGAATCCGCCACAATGATCGGAACGAAGGAAATAAGGAAGCCAAAAAAGATGCAGAGTATAGTTTTCGTTAATTGCATCTCCTCCGGACTGAGTTGGAATCCCGATTTTCTGTGTTGTTGTTGTCTCTTTGACCTGAAAACGAATATTTTCAATTTAAAATAAATTAATATTAATAATTTTGGTTTGTCTTGTAATTGAAATCCAAGAAAATTCTACAGCCGGTGTCGTAGTCTAAGTGTGCTCTTTCGGAGTTCAATCAATATCCGAGTGTAGCAGAAGATCATCACGCAAAGGGGGAGGACAGCCAGGAATATCACGATTAACAAATGGGGGGAAGTCTCATTCTTTTCCAACATTTTGCACATATTATTGTCGATCCCAAATTTGCCCCAAATCTCCAGTAATGGAAAAAGAAGGGCGACGTGTGGGTAGATCCAAATGAATATGATCACGATCCAAGTGGCCGTGTGGGAGAATATTCGATTGTAACACTGGTTATGGACGATGCAAACGTATCTGAAAACATACCATTTTAATACATATAATGACAGGTAATTGGTTTTCAGAAATTATAGTTCAGTTATTAATAGTACATAAAGTGGACTCTCGCCATAACAACCCTAAAGGGAAGGGCAACAATGGATGTAATATGGAAAAGTTGTTATATGGAACATTTAATATGTACATTACATAGACGAAGGGCTGAAAAAATAAGTTGTTATAGAGAAAATTTGTTATAAGGAGAATTGGTATAGAGAGGGGGTGAACGTTCCATAAAATCTTCTGTTACCGGTTGATTGTAATTGCAGTCAGGTTTAGGATGCAGGAGAATCCGTTGGCGTACAACAAATAGTTGCCGAATCGGCAGTACATTTCTTCCTCGACATGTTCCTTTATGAGGGTGTGATAGGCTGTTGAGGGAAGATGGAAGCTGCACATGATGAAGTCGATGGCACTCAGGCTTATAATGAGACAAGTTGCACTTTCCCCTCTCAGTTTACGGTCCTTGCACAGAGCCAGTATCGTGAACAAATTTCCTGAAATATGACAGTATTTGTCGTATTTAAATTGATTGCTTATTTATATGTACATACATTGTAACGTTGTAGGATGCTCATACCTAGCGTCAACTCCATATTTCCCCATTCAATCCATCAATCGATAGAGGAATATTTAAATGTGTGAGATATTTTAGGAAAAAATTAAAAAGACTCTGCTCGGACCACATCTCACACATGCAAATGACCTTTGACTTCCTTATAACATATGTATGAAGCGTTCCGAGTGAAAACAACCTGCCCCAAAATGATTTTTATACAGTGGAGTCTCTCTGTAACAACATTGAAAGGAAGAGGGAAACTATTGCTACTGGAAAATGTTGTTATGTAGAACATTAAATTGTACTTTACATGTACGAAGGGCGAAAAAAATATTGTTGCTATATAGAATTGTTGTTATAAAGAGACTTGTTATAGAGAGACTCCACTGTATCAAGTTTGTTCCTAATCATTCATAGTTTATGATTCACTATAGAGGGCTTTGAAAAAAGGAAGCGTTAAATGGAGAGTTGTAACATGCATAAGTGCTTACCTGCCGTTCCGAAGATGGCAAAAAATAAAGCAGACGCTCCTCGAATCTTTGACGAAGGTCCGGTAAAGAAATCAAAGTGATCTTCTTCGGATTGGTTGAGCGCCATGATTTAGTTTCTGACAAGCCTTGTCTCCACATTTGCATATAAAGAGACGATGCTGAATTTATATGTGTACTATATGCAATTTATTGTCTGGTATGTGGGAAAGTTTCTGGACTATTCTATTGGTGCCTTTGTTCTCCTGTCTGTCTTTTCCTTCTCAAATCTCTTTCCTTCAATACTAAAACCTCAACCCATTTAGGTATTTCTTAAGAACTTTTCTTTATCATTTATCTCGGATCCATCGACCAATCCTGCTACGAGGTTCGAGGTATTGCATTAAATAATAGGTACATAATAGGTTTGGGAAATGAACAGAATATATTACAAAACAATTGTTGTTAATATATGTACAATGTACAGGAAATATTCATTTTTAAAAATAAAATAAAAAAAACAGATTTTTCGGAAATTTTAGTTTTTTAAACTTGGCGTGGACAAATTGCCATAACTTAATAAATTTGTGTTTGAACTTTATGGAGCTGATTTGTCTAGATTCGCAATAAAATTGTGCTTAGAAAACGCCTTTATCCCAATTTGTATCGTTGGGAGAACATTAAAAGATTTGTGCCTAAAGACAAAAAAAAAATTAATTTTGTCGAAAATTTAAATTTTGTATTTTTTTTGAAAAAACCGCCATAACTCGGCCATTGTTGCTCGAATCGGGATGAATTTTGTTTCCTAGATCCACAATAAGATTCTGCATGGGAAACATGCTTTTTCTATTTTGCAGCATTGTTGGATCATATTGTTTAGGGGGACCATATCGTATCTTGGCACCCTGTACGTACATATAGAGAGCCTTCACTGAACACGGTTTCGTCTAGTATTCCGCATTAATCTAATTGCGAGTACAGTGGAGTCCCTGTATAACAACCCTGAAGGGAAGGACGACAAATATTGTTACTGGGAAAATTAACATTTTTTCTATAACACCACTTGAACTTTTCAGTAGCACAAATTTATTCCTTTTTCAACGAAACAGCATTTCTAGTAAAACTGCGTAAATATTTATAAGTATATTTTTATTAAATTATGAAGCTATTACCTGGAATTGGTCTTGATTAATTATTGTTATTATCTTAACCCAATTTTCTATAGCAGCATCTTGCTATAACAGCACAATTTCATGTGCTGATAGGGTGCTGTTACAGTGAATACGAAAAAGGAATTCTACAAACTGGCATAATTTTCCTTCTGGAAAACCGCAGCCGATGATAGTAATTTGCCCTAATTGTAATATTCTACTAAGCATCCTCACATTAAGTAAAAAGCTTCTACTAGGGCAAGTGCGTCGACAACGATTAACTGCAAAAAAAAAACATGGCGTTCAGGCCGACGGAGAGACCGGACAATTTCACGTTTGCCAATGATTCTTTATCCGGCGGGGCTTACAACAAATCCGCCAACGATCCCTTCCATTTTTTCTCCACTGCAGGATCAAAGGTATTTGGAGCGTCCGCCATAATTTTTGGTTTCGTAGGCACAACAGGTAAATATGTTACATGTTACAACTCTAATTTAATGCTTATTTTAAAGCATATTTTTTATGCCTTTCGGTATACATCGTGGACGCTGACAAGAAATAAAATAAAATAAATGGAAGTTTAATATGCTTGCGACAACACAAAAAAGTCATTGTGAATTTTTTCCAAGTCCTTCTAAATGAATCTTGAATTTGGGAATGAATGAGTTTCTGAAGAATATTTTGTGAGCATGTACATATGTACTCAAGTCGGTAATAAAATAAAAAATCCTAATAAAAAGTTTTGTTTCATATTTAAGTAAATTTACTGACGATACTGGCTCTGTGCAAGGACCGGAAGCTGAGAGGAGAAAGTGCAACTTGGCTCGTTTTAAGTCTCAGCGTCTCCGACTTTATTATGTGCGCCTATCAGCTTCCATCCGTAGCCGTACATCAACTGAAAACGAATCATGAAGGGGAAGAATTGTACTGTCGGATCGAGAATTATTTCTTATACGCCAACGGAGTGTCGTCTGTTCTGAGCCTGACGGCCATTACAATTAATCGGTAATACAGCTAGATACAGCAGATACAGTTATCACATTATCTCGTTACTCCCTTTACTCGGATTTACTCGGATTTACTCGGATTAACTGACTCGGAATTGTAAACATTCTTTGAATAGGCTTGAGTTAATACAGGGTTCTAAGAAACGATAAGACGCCACCCTAAACAATATGATGCAACTTGGCTGAAAAATATAAAAAGCATATGTTTCCCACGCAGAATTTTATTGAGGATCTAGAAAAACTATTCCCATTATGCTCAAACACGAATAGCCAAATTATGGCGAGTTTTCCAGGTGAAGTTCAAAAATAGGAATTTTTGACAAAATTAACATAATTTTTTATTACAGTGAAGTCTCTCTACATATAATAAGTCTCTTTATAACAACATTTCTCTGTAACAGCATTATTTTTCCAGCCCCTCGTACATGTTTGTATTGTACATATTTAATGTTGATTATAACAACGTTTCCCTGTAAAAATATTTTTTGCCCTTGCCTTCGGAATTGTTATATAGGGACTCCACTGTATAACATCAAAAATTACTAATAAAACAATTTTTAAACAAATTAATGTCTTAAAAATAATGAAGAGCAAGTTTTGGGAGCTTGCTTTGCAACTGATAGCTTTTCCAAAAATATTTAAATATTTTTGCCCTAAGAGTATGCCGTAATCATGGCTAAACGTGTTTGTGAGCCTTTTAGAGTCACCTGTCAGAATTGCTAATTTAATAATTTTATTGCAACAAAAACCATTCAGAGGTGTTTTTACTTGATTCAACATTAAATTTTACTCTATAGAAAAAAGTTCTGCAAATTTATTTTGGTCTGTGAAAGCAGAAACAAGTATGAGTATAGATTTACCTGAAAATTCTCATTTCTGAACTTCGAGCGGAAAAATTGACATAACTTTTCCAATTCGAGTTTGATCTTACTGAAGATATTTTTTATGGATTCACAATAAAATTTTGCTCAGAAAACACGCTTCCCCCATTTTGTAAGATTGGAAGAACATTAAAAGCTTTGTGCCTAAAAACAGAATCAAAAATGTAATTTTTCATTAAAAATTATTATTAGTTATTTAATTGTATTACTAATTTTGTATAAAAATGTGACTTTTTATTAGTTTTGAAAAAAACCGCCTTAACTCGGCCAATGTTGGTCGGATCGGGATGAATTTTCTTGCTGGATTCGCAATACAATTTTGCATGGGAAGCACGCTTTTCTATTTTGCAGCCTAGTTGCATCAATTGTTTAGGGGGACATATTGTTTCTTGGGATAGTTTGTATATTACATGCAATTTTTAGGTATATTTGCATCATCCATTTCCAATTGTACCATCGCATATTCTCCCATCGAGTCACTGGTATCATCATCCTTTTCCTTTGGCTCGTCCCATTCCTCTTTTTCCTCCTTCCGTTGCTAGAAATGTGGGGTCGATTCGGATTCGACGATGAGATGCATGCTTGCAAGATGTTAAAGAAAAATGGTTCAGCTCCACATTTATTAATCACGATATTACTGGGCGGCCTTCCCCTTTGCGTGATGATCTTCTGTTACGTTCGGATATTGATCGAACTTCGAAGGAGCAAGCAGAGACTGCAACGCTTTGAGTAGAATTTTTTTGATTTATAAAATTTATTTTTTAGATTTATAAAATTTATTTTCTAGATTTATAAAATTTATTTTTTAGATTTACTAAATTTATTTTTTAGATTTATAAAATTTATTTTTTAGATTTATAAAATTTATTTTTTAGATTTATAAAATTTATTTTCTAGATTTATTACATTTATTTTTTAGATTTATTACATTTATTTTTTAAATTTATAAAATTTAGTTTTGAGATTTATATGTAATTCCCAGACAAGCGGACAGAGAAGAGCAACAGAAAAAGCCGACAGGATTCCGTCTCACTCGGGAAGAGATACAATTGACGAAGACTATCCTCTTCATCGTTTTGAGCTTCCTCTTCTGCTTCATTCCGATATCGGTGGTAGATGCCTTGGAACTGCAGGTAATATTTTCCCATTTGAATATTCCCAGAGATTTTGCAATATTCCAGTGAAAATGTGTAGATGGAGCGCAAAATTTTATTGGATGTTATAGCGAACCTTGCCCGAAGTGTATATTTTCGCCTGCATTCTCTTCCATTCCTCATTTACTATGAATTTCATCATCTACGCCGTGTACAGCCTGCAGTACCGACGTGCCTACATGGATTTGCTGGGCTTGGGTAAGAGCCGACCACAAAGTGTTGTGACGCAGCGCACTCCTGTAGCGTCCAGGGATAGTGCAAAGTGAAATAACAATAAAAACCTTTCGATAAATAACTTTCTTATACGACCATGCAACCTTCCTGATATCTATGCTTACGAATATGCTTTTACTGTTAGCGTTAATAGCAAATCAGTACTTCTGCAAAACATGTCTCTTATAATTAACTAAATTTCTGTTTGCTTTGTTCTAAAAGATATGTATAATCTTACACAACAACTGTGTGAGTCATTGCAAAATCATTGCGTTAGAACCAATATATTTATGCTGGATTCCTAGATTGTAATCATAATCATGAGAAATAACAGCTCCCAGAGCGTATTGACTTCGGCTTGTGCGAATGTTCCTGGCGGTACCCAATTTCTGCACCAAAATAGAGGGAAACTCGGAACAGCTTACATGTTATTCTATGAAATAATAATTTTCATTGCACACAATCCCATTGGACACAATTTAAGGAAGTGTACGTTGCTTGATAACTTTTGGACGCATATTATTTAATTGAATAAATCATGTGTTTTGTGTGATAATGTACTTTTAACATCAACATTTTATTTAACATCAACCGTTTTTTAAATTTTGAAAACATAAACAGCGGAGTCTCTGTATAACAAGTGTCTTTATAACAACATTTATATGTTACAATATTATTTTTTCTGCCCTTCGTACATGAAAAGTACACAGGTATCTTATTTTCTATATAACATTACTCGGTAACAATATTTTTTCTTTCTCCCTTCAGTGTTGTTATAAAGAGACAACATTGTACTAAAATTGTATCGAGTAAACATTCTTGAATTTGGCGCAAACAAATCGCCATAAAACTTAGTTACTTAAAGTTCATTTGATTACAACACCTTTGGCTGGACCCACAATACATAAGGATGGCCAAACATCCAAAATGCATCCGTAAACAACTCAAAATCCATTTTATTTTGCGAGTGTGAGACTTGATTGTAAATGCAATCAATCAACGCATGTAATGGATTCTCGCTATAACAACCTTGATAGGAAGGGAAAAAATGGTTGTTATATGGAAAAGTTGTTATATAAGGAACAATTAATATGTACACTACATATACGAAGGGCTTAAAAATGATGTTGTTATGGAGTAAAAGTTGTTATAAGGAGAGTCCACTGTATACATGCATGCATGTAAAATTTGTCTCTTTAAAATTTTGTTGTATATAGTCGTCCTTTTCCGGAATAAATTTATTCATATACAAAGCAGATTCATTAGACCGCATTAGCTAATCAACTTCTAGCCAATCCCGAGTCATGACGAAACGTTGCATTATAATTAACTATGTCAGCAGTCAGCATAAATTTCGTGGTTCTTTTCTTGGTTAACTACTCCATATAAGCATGAAAGTTTGGTATAAAAAACATTTCCCTACAGGATAACACATATCTTGAATTTCCATAATTTTTTGGATACTTTACGAAATTCAAAGCTGTCAAAATAACCTGATAAATAGGCTCTGCGAGCAGCAATGTCTCATATTTGTGATGACAGACTAGCTTATTCACTTTTAACAAGATTATTTTTTACTACACGCGCATAATAGTGGAATAATACTCAGCATATTTAACTCATAACATTTGACCTCGCTCCAAATTTGTTCAAGCCCAGCAAATCTACATAGGCCCGTCGGTACTGTCGGTTGCACACGGCGTAAATGATGAAATTGATGGTAAATGAGGAGTAGAAGAGAATGCAGGCCAAAATAAACACTATTGGCAAGGTGCGCTGAAAGGGAAGAGAAAATTATTTAAAATTATACAACTTATGCTAAAATAATTAATCTCAAATCTGTTTGCAACATCCTCCAAAAGGGAAAACATAAAAAAAAATCAAAAACCTGCACATCCAAGAAATCCGCCAGTGATATCGGAATAAAGAAAATTTTAAATCAACGGTAAATATTGTATCACGGTTGCTTGCATTTATTTGAGGTGGCAAACCATTAGACTTCATTATATGCTCAAAATTTGTAAAAGTGAAAAAAAAGTATCACAATAATATAGTTTTTGAATCGCATGAATCGTGATTCGATTCTAATCCTGAATCAAATCATATGCATCATGAATCGGATCGAATTTCGATCCGATTTGGGTTTTGAAACGAATAGAACTAAAGTGTTTGGATAAAATCGGATCGTTGCCATCCCGAATTACAGCATACGTATTATTCTTGTCTGGTTTTATTGCTTATGTTTACATCCTAATTACAGTAGCGGACATTTAGGACATTAAGTAATTAATTAATAGTGCGAATAAAATTTGCAAGGATTGCTGACTGCGTTGCCTTCAACAAGTTCAGAAAACTTTATTCAATATTGGCATATTTTTATTTAATTGCTTGCTGTTGTGAAATGATTCCGGACATGATCAAAATATAATTCAGCATGATTTTGAATTTCATTTGGGGACGCTTAGGACATGAACTGGGATTAAAACGATGCTGATTTACCATACTAAATAAAAATTGTATATAACAGAGTAAACTAATTCATTTGTGTTTATATTATGAATTCATAATATAAACCTATATTAATATATGGAAAGTTATAACATACCGATGTATACCTGCGGTTCCGGTGATGGCAAAAATTATGACGGTCGCTTCCAGCACAATGGACGACGGTCCGGAAAAGAATTTGAAGGGATCTTCCTCGAGTTGGTTTAGCGCCATGATTTTGTTTCTGATAAACTTTGTCGCTAATAATTTGTATACAGAGATGCTGTCGTATTTAACCGCGGACTAATATGATTGTATATTGTCTGGACTAATATGACAAATTGCGGTTATCATGATAGATAATAATTATACATCAGTTTGTAGAATTACCGTTTCTCTTTTATTTTTATACGTAAATAGATGGTAGACAAAAAAACCGTAAGATGTATATACACAATTAATCGAGCAAAAACAAATTGTATCCAACAAATGCACACACATTTACTTAATTATTATGCGCATGCATACATATATACATAGATTATCGTATAAACTGGTCGTGTTTTTGGCTGATGCCACACACCTTAATCGTATTTACATCCATATTAATGATATTACTTATAGGTATACTATTTAGAATCAACACCGAAAAACCGTTTTTCATCACATCAGGAAAGTCTATTAATTTTAATATATGAGTGCACTATAGAAGGCTTTACTGTGGTATCCATTACCCTAACCTGTCTTCCCTTGTGGGATTCGGCTTCCATTTGTTTTGTTTGACCAGAAATAAGATATCAAATTGATGGATGTTCCAGGGAAGGTCCCGATATGTCATGAAAATGTGTATCTGTAATTGTCAAAACATCGTCATTCTTATCAATTGACATAGGTATACAAATGGAGCTAGATTAAACAAATGTTATTTTGAATTGAACACGTAAATGAAATAGTTCAAAATGCCGTTTGAATAATAAAAAATGCATCACTCACAAAATGCGTTGACTTTGCCATAGTTGTACATACCCAGTGAGCATTGGCCGTTTGTGAACTACGACGAACATCCATGCAAACCTTGCACAAATACAATTATATAGACTTGGCTTTACAGTTTATATCCTAAATAAACCAAATGACTAAATTTGCAATTTAGTCATTTGATTTTTCATTTCAGCATTTGAATTTTGTATTTATTTCACTATACGTATTCTATAAAATTGCAAGGCAATGAAATTATTAGCAATACAATTTTAATGCCGATTTCTATTAAACATGATTTATTTAGCGAACAATTGCGAATTTTATTTTTAAACCGTTACGCAGTAAAAATGTAGCTAGGATTATACTTTGGTATAATCACCGAAAAATCGGTGTTTTTGTTTTTACGCAAGTACTGTTTCCTTCACATTCTGAAGGTGCTATGAAGTTTCCGGAGCAAAGGCTTTGAGAGCGTTTGTCATTATTTCGGCCCTGCTGAGAACGACAGGTAGCTGATAAATTTATAAGTTTTGATATCCATACAGTTTTTTTCGCTTCCTGTAAAATTTGTTCAAATTTGTTCAAATGGAGTCCGAATCCCTCATAATAGGTACGCTAATTCTAAGCATGGACAGCACAAAAAAGGCTAGTAAGAGTTCCAACAAAAACGTAAGGCCAGCAATGAGTGCGCCATATTGGGCAATAACAAATATTTCCCAAATCATTGGTGTCAGCAGCGAAAATGGAGCAAAGGTGAGAAGGCCAGGGGTGCCAATAATATCTGCCGGTTTTGCACGCTGAATGAATTCCCACTTTCTCCAGAAGGAAAATAACCCAGATGACAACATGGAAGCCATGCTTCTTGGCACCCAGTGATGCACTCGACCATCCATGCCTGAAGTCATCCCAAGTTTCGAATTGTCGTATATAATTCTATGACTAAGCAGGAGCGGCCGAAACTCTATTTGCATTGTCGGCGTTGCTTGTAGCTGGAGTTGACATATTTGTTTGAACCATTCCATGTCTTCTTTGGTCACGAAGAATATTTTTTTAACATGATTAAAAGTGCCAAAACTTCCTTTCGTCGAGTTCCCCAATAAAAAAATTTTTTGGACATGCTTCGGGCAAACAAATTTCAGACTTTTGTATAAAGTTAGAAAAATATCGCGTTGCCTCCTTGCCTCCTCTCTTATTGCTGGCGAGGCTCCAAGTATTATTAAATTGTGATGATGCCGAGCCTGTAAACAACACAAAATTGAGTCCATGTGATCAGTCCGTTATATACGTCCTAATTATTTACATGACATTCTCTCTGGACATATCCCTACACAGCAACAATATTTGTTTTGCTGTCGGTTTTGCCCGTGGGTATTAGATTTGGTTAGGGACTCGAGCATAACCAAATGTAATACCTACTGGCGAAATCGATAGCAAGGCAAGTATTGTTACTTTAAGGTATGACATCCAAATCGGTATTCGAATTCAAATCGGAATTATATTCCTATTTTTCAGTATTTCAATCGGAATTAGTATCCATATTTTTGTCTGAAAAATGCTTGAATTGGAATTTATAATTACAAATATATTCGAAATTCAAATTCGTATTCAAAAGTTGGCATTTAGATTACTAGACTTTATTGGTATTCGAAAGTGCTTTCATTATGCTGCTAAATTTCGCTACCGAGTAAGTATTTTTTTTGCAAAATCAAGGCATTGTAACAGTGATTTTTTAAATTGGCAATAATATAACGATTTCGTCCGTAAAAGCATGGATTTTCGCTAAATCAGATTTGTGTAATCACTTTATAATTTTGTGTATTGATTTTGCCATTATTTTAAGTTACAAATTATGCCAGATTGCATAAAGAATAAATTTTTTTTTAAATATTCAAAAAGTATTTGAATATACGTATTCATATGATCGAATATTTGAATAAAATTGTATTGGAATTAGAATTCATATTTTAGATATCTGAAATTTAAATTTGTATTCATAATTGTATAGGAAAAACATGCATTTTAATCCGAATTTTAATTCATATTTTTTCGGATGTCATTTCTTGCTTTATGTATAATAGTATATAAATAACATTTACATTTATTTACAATTACATTTATAATATTTTCTTACCAGCAAATGGAAGGAATAATGAAGGCTACATTCCTTGGTATTTTTACCGGCCAAAGCGGAGCACTTGCTCGGATGCTCACAAATTTCTGGAAACGGTAGGTCCTGCTTCGTCCAAAACAAATTGTGCACGATCACATACCAAATACAAATCGGGTGGACCCGCAACTGGTCCATCCCACTGGCATTTCACCCTGCGATATCAAGGCCTTAGCCATAGTCCCAATGTCACGGAGGAAACAAATTCCAGCTTGCCGTATTCCCCAGAAATTGAATGAGCGTGACCCGTCTAGATATCCTTGAAAATGAATCACGCCAACGGAACTGATCAAACTCAGCCATGCTACACTCCAGACCATTCCGGCTAAGGGCGACGCCATGATAAGCTCCGATTTTCGATAAGGGTAAACCTGACCCAAAAACAGCTCCCAATTTTTTTCTCCATTTCCTACTGGAAAAACATTTAATCGGTATAAGGTGCGAAGTGCCTCCAGGATTGATATATATACTTTCGGTTTTCGGGATTTTGTGGTAGTTTGGGCTGTAAGATTGATGTTGTTGAACAAATATGAATGCACAGAGGCCTCCACAGATGTGGCTAATTGTACGTCCTTGCCAGTCGCCGCCGTTTGCTCATTCAGGGTCAAAACAATTCGTTTGCCGTCTGCAATGGCCGAGTTTAATTCCCAGTAGATTTTCTTCCCATTGTCAAGAATGTCCATGTAGCGTGCCCAAGCAACTTCCGCACATGTTTGTAACCCGCAAGTAAATTTGTGGGTTGCGTATTTCCAGGATCGTTGTTCATAAATCAAGGCATCGCTCCTCACATGACAGTACCAGCAAATGAACCAGCCCTTCTGGAGCGCGCTACGATTTTTTTCCGGGCTGAGAAATGTGCGATACAAGAAAAACGGAGAGCTTTCCAGGCTGGCTGCAAGAGTGTTTGTGAAAACCTGAATATTAGACAAAAGTCCCAGATCCGGTTTTACAGTTTCTTTCAAATTTATCTCGATCAAGTACATCGAAAATGGAAATATCTTCCAAGAAACGGCTGATTGAAAGATGAAAGTAAAATACAGTTGTAATGCCATCATTATGACAGTCAAAAAATCGTGAGGAAATTCAGCTTGAACGACATGATTTGGGGCGATCGCAGCAATTAAGGAACAGTTGATTGCCCTGAGCTTGAACGAGCCATGGCTCCATATTGACCGTCGTTTGAAGGGGTTCGTATCAGTGATCATTGCAGGTTGGTCCAAGAATTTCCAGTGAGGCGTACCAGCGACAATATGGATGAGACAGGATTCACCTAGGCGTAGGAGTGGATCCAGGTCCTGATGGGCGTGTGATTCCCAGTGCAGCGATGGAATAGAAGCTGTCAAATGCGAGGAACAAATAATGACGAAAAACGAAAATATGAGTTTCATTTGGATAAATTTCATGCGCACAAAATGTGTGATTGCAACATATTTTACAGAGAAAAAGGAAACGGATGTGATGAGGATGAAACCTTATTTTATTTCAGCAAGTTTTCTCAATTCAATTTTAATGTTTGTCCAGCTTGAGCAAAGCACGTATGATATTCAGCATTACAAGTCTCTGGGACAATAATTGTGTACGTCGGCATGTCGTAAATTTTAATGCAAATATATCTAAAATGTCTTATGAAAACAACCCATTTCGAGTATGCGGTGCTTCAGCAGCTTTAATATTGAACAACGTTTTGCGAAAACAACGCCCGGTGTCCATACTTACGGCTTTCACTTTGAAGGCGCATTGCACTTGAAATGCGTAAATACCTGACATAACTGGTTTTACTGTAATTTGCGATCAAAATAGAGTTTAGCATGTTATGGGTTGCAGGGTTTTGTGACGGTCTAAATTCATGTGAATATACTAACAATGAGAAGTGTCGTGGGCTACATGTACAATCAATTCTCTTTCTAATGGTTTAGCAAAAAGCAGAATGAAAAACCGTTATTACGAATAACCGGTATAAGGATAACCGTTAAAAAACGGTTTTAATGACGGGGGATTCGAAATTACAGAAAAACCGGTATAGCGTGTGGGAGCGTGGTCCAAAAACCGTAATAGCAAGAAGGAATTTGTGAAGGAAACTCTGAAGAGAAGAGCAAAAAAATTGTTATAGGGAAAGGTTGTTGTATAGAACATGAAATATTATAAAATAGTGATCATTCACTATCTTATATTATTACTCTCTTGTCATCCTCCACATCATCACACTCATGTGGGATGATATATAGGGCATTGTCTTCTTGGATGACAATGGGATGATGCAATTGTTATATACAATGCTAATTCGGATGTTATCTTAAAACATCCGGTAAGATCTATCAATAACCAGGAAGATCTTAGCTCAGCCAAAGATGTGAATGGAGATTGAGAGATCAGTCTTTTATTAACCTTTTCACATAAAA